>VUQG01001059.1:45575-77761 GCA_015106755.1 Etia nguti | reverse complement strand
TTCACAAAAGTCAATGAGGTGATCTTTTTGGTGCGGAGCGAAGAGTAAGAAAACAGCACCATCCCTCTTAAATGCCGCATTGACCTTTTGGTTCGTTTCACAGGCATATCTGCACTTGAAACAATCAATCTTAGAGAGCATTAAGAATGTTGATCAATGGTAATCCACAGTTCTCCCTCAAGTCAGACTTAATCTTTTCATCCTTAATTTGTACTGAACAGTAATTAAACCCCGAGTGAGGTTTTCCTGGGCAATATGTGCCCAGTCTGAGTCAATACCCACCAACCCCCGTTTTCCCTTTTTGCCTTCCCACGCTGAACCGTGTTTTTTTGTTGTTTTTTTTGTTTTTTACAAACCCCATTTACAGTCAATGCTCTGCATTTATATTACTGTATATATATATAGCACCTTTTATGACACTTGTTCATAAATTATTCTGTAGTAAGCTTTTATCCAACATTGTATGTTAGCAATTTGTTACATTGCTTATTTGGATGAAAATACTGAGTTGCTTATCAGTGATATGTCTCATATGTTTCCCTCTATTGACAAGTCATCATAATTAGAGGCCTAACCATGCATTTTATTCTTGGCCAAGTAGGATTTAATTGCATTTCATTCATGTAATTAAAACGGGTTCCCACAGTAATTGTCACCTCCCGTAAAATAAAAATATTGTTTTTATTAACATAGCCTAAGAGCATAAGGAGTGCATGATAGATTTATATCTTTGAGGGTTTTGAAATATATAGCTTGCAATTGTGAGTAATTAGAGCTCCCGATACAATAGCTGATTGAAATCTTGTTATTGATCCAGTAGTCGTTTTTGGTAATGTGCTCCACGTAGAGCAGAGGTGTTCCCACCGCAGCTCTGGCAGTGAGCTGGTAGCCTCTGGCAGATATCCTGCCTTCTGAGCTGACTGTGAATAACTCAGAAAAAAATAGCAAATTGATGGGCTCGAGTAGCTGCTGTTCCAGGAGAACAAAGTGAGGAGAGGTCTCTCCAGTGATGTGGGGGTTTTGCTTTTGCATCGAAGGTGACACGAATTCAGTAATCCCTGCACTGGGGTTGTTTGTGTTATAAATGTTAATTAACATTCGGCGAAATCGAAAGTGTACTTGAATTGTCTTTTTCCTCCGTAGATCCGTCACAGTTATAAAATGAGTGTGTGTGTGTGTGTGTGTCTGTCTGTCGAAGGGAGGCCGGAGTCCTGGCACATTTTAGTCCCCGACCTCCTTTAATACAATTAATGATTTTGCTTACAACATCAGTGCCACAGTCATGAAAAATTGCACTAAAGCACCAATCACCCCCAACCTATTTAGCTCAATTCATCAAGAACCTTATGCTCATTGCCAGTGTCAAACTTAGTCCCGGTATTATCGAGTGCCTTTGTAATCAAGTACCTGCCATGAGCTCCCAGGAGGGATTATCATTTTGAACGCGCAGTTCACAAAGATTTGCTTATATATATTCAACCAATGACTCATCTTGTTTGGGAGTTTTATAGCGTATCAGTCAATCGGAGAGAATTAAAAATCTGTCTTTGCTTTATTGTTTTATCGTCTATGAGAACGGTATCTGTGATTGAAATTTTTGAGTTCATCTCAGGAGACAGATGATTCAAGATCAAGTCTGGGTCAAGCAGCCAAGCTGTGAATGAAAAACTTTGGCGCTTTAAGATTGTTTTTTGATTTGTTTTCTATCTTTTGAATCGTGGAGACGATGGCCTTAAGGAGCCATTCTTTATAATGGCAGGCAAGATGGCATACAATATTGGCTAAGCTGTGAGGTGTAATATTGCGTGTTTAATCGGGAGACAGAACAGAGTTAGGGTTTGACAGACAGGATGTAAAAGTTGGATGAAGACAGGCATCATCAATCAACAGAGTTCTTCTTGGCGTTGTAAATCACTGCAGTGCCGATGGGCATCATCTGTCTCCCCTCCTAATTTCAGGCAAAGTATGTAGCTTTATCACTTTTTACAGATGGGCTACACAGCCAGCACGCGCCACTTCTTTTTGTTTATTTGCGTCATCAACAACCATACACATTCGTTGGTCTCCCAGCACTGTAGCACGTAAACACAGGACATGAACACCAGTTTACCCGTCCACTGTCATCAGCGGACGGATATTCAGTAGCACAGTAAATCAAAAAAATAAAAAATAAATCAAAACAAACTCCCTCGCCGGAGTAAAACAAAACAAATTCATTTACAAACCAACATCAGTGCAATTCTCTAGCATGTACAGTATGCTTCTTCAAATACTGATACTGCACAATCACATTGGGAGGGAGTGCTCAGCAGTTCAGAGTGCGCAGGGTTTTTAAGGGAATTAAAAGTCCATAAACGGCTTCTAACACAGAATCAATGTTGATCTTTTTCACTGTAAACAAAACCAAGGCGCCAGAACAATTAGTAGTACACATCAGATGAAATGGAGCCGCTTTGCCCATGCTGTAAGTACTCCAGTGCAGACAGATTTAGATAGAAAATCAAAGAAATCCCTTGCTCTACCATGTAGTGGTGAGTCCTAATTTTAACTGTAAAGATAATGGAACCTCAGTGGAGTGGGTGTAAGTGTAGAGCAACATGCTACAGAGGGGTTGTGTGACTTATATCTAGTGCTCTCTAATCTAAGACCCCCTTAAGCCCTCATTAAGTGCCCTGTTACCACAGTCAAAGAATCAATCAATAGTCAGATTGATACTTCTTGAAACGTTCATACATACAACAGGAATCAGTAATGTGTTTTTTCCGTTTTTTGTTTTTTTTAATGGAATCCTGACTTGAAATTTGGTGTTGGTTTTGAATATCACACAGCCACTTTCACTTCCTTTGTGATGCCGATGATGTCGTGACATGAAATGATCATCATACAATATAGAATGTGAAGTATTGCTGCTCTATATGTGCCTTCTATGCAAGCATAGAAATAATAAACATACTGTAGCATATTCATTATATATGATATCATTGTGGGCGGCACTGGCCACAGTTGTGGAATTATATACATTTCAGAATATACAATATATTAATATCTACAGGCACATTTAGTGCAAGATGTCTGTTTTTTTGTTGTTTTTTGGGACGTTAAGACCAGTTGATTGGTGTATTTGTGTAAATCCACGTCTTGAAACATATACAATATATGGTCCTACTCAAGTGGACCACTTACTAAATTCCAAAACACATAAGACCCTTTTACAGGTCTGAGATCTGATTTCTTTTCTTTTTTTTGCACAATAGTGACAAAAATAAATAACAGAAAGTGACACTATGCACAAAGTGATACATTTCCATTTTCAAAAGTGCACTGAGAATCAGCCAGAAGTTTAACCAGGTCTCGTCAAGCATAGAAGATAAGTTCTGGGATCTGCCCTCCTTGCACCCCAGTGCCGTTAGTGCTGTCTGAGGAGCACTGGAATTGAAATGTTACTTTCCCGCACTGTACTTCTGTCATTCCTTCCTGTCCAAAGTAGCTCAACTCATTCCCGTCGAGAACCACGCTGGCGGTGTAGAAGGTATCGGGCTCGATCTGGACCGGATACTCAAACCACACCGGGAAAGTGTTGCTGGAACCGTCAGAGAAGTATTTGCTGAGGTTTTGTCCAAGCAGTACTCCTTGACGTTTCAGCTCGATCTTGGCGCTGTACTCTGCTGAGCCACAGCTAGATCCATACAGTCCAAACCCAGCAATGAAAACTCTTTTATCCACTGCAAACTGTATACTGTCACAGCGGCCCCGATAGCGCCACTGATTGCTTCGGTAGGCACAGGACTGGAATCTGTGGCAGCGCTGGGGTGTGAGGCCCTTCCTAGGCTGACTGACAAACTGCAGCTCTGGCTTCTTGGCAGCTGTATACCACAGGAAAATGTCATTGGTCTCATTAAGCGTCAGCACACCCGACTGTGCTGCTCCATTGGCGAAATCATCCAGAGCCATCGTAGGGATACGTATCAGGTACATGGCCTTGCCCAAAACCTTGCGCTTGTTGTCGGTTGACGAGGTGAGCTCTTGTCTCTGGCACTCGGCCTCTGCCCAGCTAAGTGCAGCCTCAAATACCACTATCTCTTTAGCGTTGAGTGTTTCCCGCTGTAGGATACTCTCCAGGGTTTGGGCATCGATGTCGCAGAAGCCCTCTGAGCGTAACGCCAGCTCGGCCTGGGCATCAATCACCTCCCAGCAGCGCTGTGTCAGCTCTGGCTCCTCGAACAGGCAGCTCTGAGAGAGCAACACGCAGGCGTTCTTGGCACTCAGACTGGTCTCCAGGAAGTTGACACAGGCACGTGCCAGGTGAGGGACAATGTACTTCTTGGCAGCGTAAAGAGTGGCCAACACTGTGTCAGCACTCAGGTCAATTTCATCACAGTAAATGTACCTGTTGACATAAAATAGGAATTTCTCAGCAAACACCGGAGAAATGACAAAAAAAAAGGCACAGTTTAAATGTGTTTTCTATGATCGTTAATTTAGATGACATGATTCAAACAATAATGCATTTGAGGTTTTTTTTAGTTTCTTATGATTGAAAGTGATTGACATTGAAGCGCTGTAAGGAAGACGTTCCTGCATCTGTTCAAAAATATGCAAGAGAGGAACGAAATGAGATTCTCGCCAGATAAAAAAACTCGCTGCGCAAACTTATCAAACTGGCCAACATAATAGTATTCCTCCTACGTCTGTGTCTACCACCTATCGCAGTTTGCCTGCAAGGACAGAGAAACAAAACTCAGAAATAAAAGTGATGAAAGGAAGGCAACGAGGAGGTAGAAAAAAATATCCTGGGATTCAACAGGAAATTTGAAAGTATAATGAAATGAACAAGTACAACAGACAGATATAGATTCTGTCCCTGAGATATATAAAGAACGCTTCATCTCATTTGTCTGTCAAGGCTTACTTAACAGTTTTATCTGAGATGTGCCAGAGAAATAGATACAGATCAGTCTTATCAAATTATTCTTTTTTTCACCAATAGACCACTTTAAATCACTTGTTCAACTAAAGCACTACGAGGTCAACGGACCCAGTCGAAGAAAAAATTTAAATAATCCTTACTTCAGCATTGCCAGAAATGCTGCCGGTTCCACATCTGGTATGTGGATTTCATCCTTGTTCTCAGCAAGTTCACCGTAAAACATGGCATGAAACACCGAGCTGCCCACAGCCAACACATACTGTTGAAAGAAGCAAAGAAAACAGAGTGACGGAGGGGAAAAACCAAAATGAAAACAGTTTATCTATGACTTCAGTGTAATCCATGTGACATGTACTAACATCTGGAAAATGGAGAAAGATTATTTGAAGTGGGGAATATCAGCGCATTCACGTAAAAACACAAATCCCTTTGTGCGTTGGCAAAATCGCACCTGTTGATTTTCTCAGCGCTGCTTAGACAATTACTGTGTCCCCTTAGGGCACGGATGCAATTTTCTAATGAAGAAGACTTGTGTTTGCTTGTGACACTACTGAAGCGAGTGCAGCAAAAGTTCAATTTCTGAAACTAATGACTCATCAGAAGGTATGATGAAATCGCTTGCAACTCAATATGACTGTGCGACTAATAGTTTATTAGACAATGCGATGAATTCTGTTATTAAACCCGAGTTTTAGGTCTCTGTGTTCATGCCTGCGTTGTGCATATGTGTGTGTGCACGGCACAAGTGTGTGTAGGTGGGTATGTGGGTGGTATAAAGAACACAGAATTTCTCCAAAGTGAACTGCATGCGTACCAGTCGAAAATAAACCTTGCAAATCTGAAGGTTTTTGGAAACAATGCCGTTGTTTTTGTGGCTGTTGTCGTAACCTGAAATTCATGCTTATTTCCATTAAGCAAGGTCAGCTGAAAGACAGATGCTCTTTGATGTGCGTTTAGAGACAAGAATCCATACGCTGCATATTGGAATAATATTATTCTCACCTTGCGGCCCATTATTTTTTTAAGATATCGACATAAATGACTGTTTCTACTTCCACCCTCCATCCCACTAGGATAGAGGTGTTAACAAAAAGTAGATCATGAGGCATATTCAATCTCCTGCCAACTGGACACGATAAAGATTGTTGCACTGAGTGTCATATCTCGTTGCCATAATACCTCAGCACAAAGCACAGTCGAGTCAGTGTCCTTCCATAACTGCGCTCTAAAGTGCACAAAGTGCATTGCAGCTACCATTCATAGATTACACATTTTGGTCCCATGTAAAGAACATTAAAAATGACCCTTGCAGAGCCATTCGGAGCCTGCTGAGGTGGAAATTTGTGTGCTTACAAATTTATGCAACTGTTCTAATCACAATCAAACAGCAGAAATGACTTTTAAATGATTTATGTGCTAATCTTGAAAAAGCCATGAGGTCGGAGGGTGGACTAAACAGTCAAGATGACAGCCATAGACTGGATGAACCAGGCCCCACTCGGCTGTATTTACACTAGAAATTGCATTGTCATGTCAAACCTAAAGGATAATCAGTTAAATGAGTACAAAAGTTTGTGCAGGGTGCAAGGCGCATACATGGACGTGCCTCACTCTGCGTCTTATCGTCATTACGGTGTGTTGTTGGGGTGTTTGATTAAAAGTTGAGTAATTGCAGAGCATTTTCATGAAAAGATGAGCTAAAGCGGAAACAAAGACGCTCCATCCTGCGCGACACGACTGCTGAAGAGGATACCCCTTCCTCCTTCGCTCACTCTGTGCCTCCATCCTTCAGCCTCATTTACATAAATAATTGAGGACTGTCGCGAAAAGACACATGGTGCGGAAGTGAGCGTGGAGCACAAAAGGCATCAGTTTCATTATGGCTGGCAAAGAGAAAGATGTTTTTTCAAGCTTGTATGATATGAGCAACAATGGGCCAGCCTGCGTGGCTGCTTGTTTGTTCATTTTCCAGCCTTTTAGTGCAACTTCACTCGATGCTAAAATTCTTACTCTGTGTCCCGGCAGTCGCTGGGTCCTTCCAGGCTGACCCACAACAAAGTGAACATCTGCCATCAGCTCATTGTTGAACATCACAGAATTTCTACAAAGGGAAAGAAACAAAAAAGGAGGCAGGGAGGAGGAGGGGGGACAGAAAATTAGGTGATTTTAAGGCACATTAAGGATTTTCTTTCCATTTAATTTAAACTTTTACCAAATAGTGATTGGAGTTTTTAGCAGAAATTAAACTAAATATCGTACATCATCTTTATTCTTATCTTTCCTCTTATTCTAAACACTCTAAACACAAGTTTTATGAGTGTGCAAAGTGTGCCAGGTGCTTGAATTAAAATTGCACAGAGCAATGAAAGCTCATCATTTTTATCCTTATGTTCTTTTATTCATTCTTTCCACATAAAGACAGAGGGAGAAGATGATACAGTCAGTGGAAAATCCCCACCGTGAAAGAATGGGACCAACAATAAAGCTGCGTTCATATATTATTGAGCAGTGGAACATGTCACAGGGGTGGGTAAACAGCCCCATGATGTTCTGGAGAGACAACAAAGCCGGGTCAGAAAACACACATTTTGCGCTGGACCGTTGGGATCCTTTACTGATAGGCCAAGGTAAATATTTTGCTTTTAGTACAGATCGGCCCTCTGCATGTTGTGCATAAAAAAACGCACTCGCTGTGACTGTCCGCCCTCTGTTGTGTCAGAGCGGCAAAGTCTGCAGGAGGCAGAAAGGGTGTAAACAGAGTTTCCCCTGTCAGATGGAGGGCAGGGCAGAGATATCACCCACCCCTGCTCAAACCTACATGCACTCACAAACACAGGCACCACCCGTCACGCCTACTACTTTAGTAGATGAAGTGTTTTGTTGTACATTTTTAAATGTCAGAGGGGTGCAGTTCAGTAAACTAATTAAAATGGAGTGAACTTTATGGGGCATTCTCAAATTTAATCGTCCAATTCATCTTCTTGATCTAAATGTTAATAAAACTTGCAGATTTTCCTTACCTCTCTCTTATAGTGGAGTAGAGTCCCTGCCAGTTACAGTTCTGAATTGTGTTGTTGTTGTTGAGGTTCTGCTGCTGGTATTGTTGCACTGTGGTGGTGGATGCCGGCTTTTTGGTGGGAAAAATATCCGCTGCCATCTTCTTCTTTTTCTTGCTCCTAAGTGTAATTATCTCATAACAGACTGGGGGCAGCTTGGAGCTGCCACTCGCATTACCTTTCTTGGAGCTTTTACTTGACTTGCTTTTCACTGACTCAGGAAGCATTAAGAAGAAAGTCAGACATTTCATGTTCCTTCCCTTGGCATCGACCATGAGTGTGTTCAACTGCTGAGCAGTGAGAGTGCATGCAGAGAAAACATTCACCGGGAGCAGGCAGGTGCGATGGGGGAGCGAGGACAGTGGAGACTTGAGCTGTACTCAGCGGCGCAGCAGTCAAAGATCCTGTGCGAGGTTTGTATGACCTTTAGGGAACTAATAGAATAACTCCCTTCTCTCCTCTAAAGAGGCAGGTTCACACTGGTGATTGAAAGGCACTTTTCCTGTGTGAAGTTTGATCTGCTGACGGAGAGGCTCTTGTGGGTCCCATCCCTGTTAGTCCAGAGTGATGAGATCAGCTCTCTAAATCACTTCTTTTTCTCCCCTCTGCTCCCTCGCCTCTCTCACTCACTGCTTCGCTGAGGGTTGGCCTGACAGCTCCAGATTTAGTATAGCTGCAGTGGTCCTCAAGCAACGCTGTTTAATCAGTTCCTTTCATTTCGCGCTCTTACTCCTTCTGCGCTTTCCTTCCCCTCTCTTCTCTCTTTTCATGTGTGGATCTACCCGTTTTTCTCCAACACGGCCTCTTTTTTCCCCTTCCTCTCCTCCATGGAGCAAGAGTCCTCTGCAGGATGCTGTAGCCGTGGATGCCGTGCTGCTCTGCTCTGCTCAGCCTCTCATTCTGCTGACTACAGAGGTTGAATGAGAGAGTGCACAGAGAGAGAAAGCGAGAGAGAGGAGGAGGAAGAGGAGGCGGAGGAGACCCCCCCCCCACCACTCCCCACCCTCTCTCAGCACAGTACATGGCTCTCTCCGGAGCTCAGCCAATGGCAACACACAGCATTCATGATTGGCTAATGCGGCCTATAGCAGCACATACTTGAATATTCAATAGTGAATGTCAATTAAACTCAATTAAAGTGACAGCCATGCCCCATAAGAATGATATATTTATCTCTGGCTTTACTTTCTGTGGTTCCTTTACCTGAAGCAGCAGCATTGATGGACTCCAGTAAATGCAGACTATGTTATAATGCAAAAGGACAATGTAAACTTACACACGCTTTTTAAGGGGAGGATTTGCCTAATTCACGAGTTGTCTGACAATCACTCATTATTTAAATGAGCTTTCCATTTATTTACACAAACAGTTGAATCTGAACTTCATTTTTCACTTGGGCTGCTTTGATGGGACTTCTGACCTCTGCAAAACTTTAGTAGACTTCAGTCAGTAAAAGATTTATAGCATGCCCATTCATGCCAAAAAACTAATTATACTCAGGATATTTTTATTTGTAGAATTTGATCTTGTAACATGTTGCAATGTGTAAATATCCCCACAGCATTAAATATTTCAGATTTCAATTAATTGTTTTTTTTTCTTTGCTTTTTAGTAATAACAAAGATCTTTTCTCAGAGCCTTAATTGTTTTGAAGTACTCAAAAGGCGAATATGTGCTTGCACTTAAGCTTCCTTGTTAGGTCATCTCTTCAGGAGAGTACATGAATCTCTGAATGTAATGCACTCTCTACACAGTGTACAACATGATGCATATTTTTTCTCTGCTCTTTTACTCTAGTTAGACCTGAGCACAGTGGGGATTCTGTTTAAACTGAAGGGAGGATTTAGCTGCTTGGCGGCGGTGGTGGTTTAAAATATTTTGCTGACATTCAGTACTATGCAAAAGTCTTAAGCCAACCATCATTTCTTTATGTTTTGCTTCCAAGGAGCCAGACTTTTTTATATATATATTTTTTAAAGTAGTTCTCCAGGCTTTCTGAAGGTCTTTCTAAAGATTTTCTTTGGACGTTGGCTGGTTGCTCACGTTTTTTCAGTCCAGTCCTGGTACTTGACCATTTGCAGAGAACTCTTTCTTTTGTTTGTTTAACCACTTATTACTGACCTATGAATCATTCAAGCATAAAAAAGCACCTAACTCAAATGATGAACCAGTGCTGTGTCTAAGCATAACAGACAACTTAGAAAGGATCCTATTCTAAATTGCACCTTTAGGGACTTGTTTCTAGCAGCCCATCACAAAAATGCATAATTTCTTCTCATTTCTTTGGTTGAATTCATGAAAAATGCCAACGACAACACAGTTTAAAAGAAATAAAAGATTGTTTTTGCAACAAAAAAAGAGCTATTAGCAGAAAACTTGGCATATCTTGGCATGGTGTGCAGTGTGTCCTCAAAAAATCTGACAAAACTGGACAAGTGGAGGACAAAAGAAGAGGTGGTAGTCCTAAAAAAAACATCTACAGAGCCTGAAAGTCATGTCCTTCAGTAAAGACATGACACAGGACATGAGACATCCAACTGAAACATCATCAGACATGATTTCATTGAAAGGGTGGCTGTCAAGAAGCCATCCTCAAAGAATAGTAAACAGTAGATGAATCTCTAATTAAAATGCATGAATCATGTTCCTCCCTGCTTTTTTTGGTTTTGTTTAGTTAAACCTGAGCACAGTTGGGATTCTGTTTAAACGTCTGGGACAATTCAGTTGTTTGCCGGTGCTTTAAATGGCCTTGCCGACATATATTGTGTAGCGATCGGGTGTTTAATTTCCTTTATTTCATAACATGTTGCTGTTGCCACTCCTGCTACTGTGTACACGTACATTTATATCAGTACTATTTTAGGCAGTGCTATCGCAGCTATTAAATGCTGTTCATTGGTGTAAAATAGCATATTATATTTGTAAAAGTGAGAATAAAACTGACAAAAAGGACAAGATAAGGTGAATAGATTTAATAGAGAAAGTCTTTCCTGAACCACTGTCACCGTATTGATTTTTCCATAAACCTTAATTAACTGTCTTAGTGTTTGTTGCGCCGAGGAGCATTAGCCCACTAAGTCCCCTCTACAGTGCACCCTGTAAAACAGAGAAAATTTGCTATGGTAACATGGAGCCAACATTACAGGGCAACATACTCTCAAATTGCAGGCCACTAGAGATGTTACCCTGGTAACCACTTCCACAAGCAACAGCAGGACAGAAATGTACCATACAGACCAACAATAGGGACAGTAAATGAAAAGGCCTAATGTATTTGTGGATCTTTTGATTTCATAGCAAACCTTAATTTAAATATTCCACAGCAATCCAGCGTTACCACTAACCGCTACATTAAAGCTGTGTAGTGTTTTTAGGAGGCAATCTGGATAACCGGTGACAGAATACACATGTTAAAACTGACAGTTTTGTGATTTATCTGGCATCGCGTTGAAGCGGCCGTACAGTACACGATAAATAGGGTGTCACTATATATCACCTTAAATGGCTTCCTGCATTCTTTAATTACATTTTCCCTCAATTCATCAGCAGAAAATGTAATCTTGTTATTCACACATTCAGGGCTGGGAGTGAGAGGAGGAAATAATGATGGTGTTTGTCACAGCGTCAACATCACCTTTTTGTCTCACACTTTCTAATCACACAGTCAGCCTTTTTCACAGAAAAGGAAAACATTAACGTAGAGCAGCACTCAGCATTGTGGACAACAATTTATAGCAGTTCTTGAATCACAGATGATTAAATGTTGATGATTTTACTCAAGAATAGACTGACAGTAAAAGTCATATTTTAATCTTTAATAATTAATAATAATTACTGATAGAGTCAGTGCCAGACGTGTTATTTTTGCGTGTTTTTGAGGTAGTAGTACGAAAGCACTGCACTTAAAGTATTAAATCGTCTTATTTTTTCATGCAGGTATGCAGTTTAAACATTTCCCTCATATTTTCAAGGCCCCGGGTTGCTCCAACCTCAGGTTTATTAACTTCAAAAGGCGAAGTTAAAAAGCAGCAGAAGTCCAGCTGTGCCTTTGTTGATTGCTTCTTGATGACCGTACTCAATGCAACACCTTTATCTTCAAAGTAGGTATACCGGGACACCTTCATCTTCTAAGAAGTAACCGGTGCAGCCGGTGTGCAACGCATACAAGCCAGAAAAGCTGGACAAAGTAGAAACGGATACTGCAGCTGTTAGGAACATACCTAATTATTTGAAAGTTGCTCTTTAGCTAATTTAAATTCCCAAAAGTTTTCTATCCAGAACGAATAAACAAGAAGTGATGTGCAGTGGTAAATTTAAGATTAAATTGCATGTAATGCAATGTAGCCAGACAACTGCATGCACTTATGCAAGAGATCAGAGTTGTAAGTTCTCAGTGTTAAAATATTAGTGAACATAAGTGATATTACTGGAGTTTTGTGGGAGGATCTAAGTATAATTTCTTCAAAACTCACTGAGTACTAGGGTCATTAATTATGTTGCGGAAGTGGCTGCCTGCCATTCCTGAGTTGGAGCAGAGAGATGCTGTTCTGAGTAGTGGCAAAACTCTTCTGCAGAGAGACACCTGCTGAGAGGCTTGGCTGAGCACAGTGGAGGAGAGAGGAGGCTGCGAAATGAACTGTGATGCACGCCTGGCACACGAATGCAGGGACAGGATCCAGCAATTCGTCCAGTGCCCCCGTCCCCCCCACCCCCATTCCCAGGAGCCTTCCCCCTTCTGCTGCAGGCAGGGCACCTGACAGGTGGAATGGGGGGGGTGGGATGGCGTCTGCCCAGAGATGGGGCTTATAGCTCCTGAAAAATAGAGCTGCTAGTCGGCGGCGTCCAGGAGTGACCAGGCAGTCAAACACAAGAACAGTGTGAGTTTGTGTGCGTGTGCATATGTGTGTAAGTTAAAACGCAACGTGATGTGTGTTTATGAAATTAAAACGTGTCATTTATCGATATCCTCTTTCTAATACAGCACTCTCCAGTTTTCCCTCCTGCTTCTTCACATCGAGCATCAGAGGATTAATTTTGCCTGTCATTCCAGATTTAGCCTCTGTTGCATAATCAGCTTGTCAGAATTAGTTTTAACAATGGCACAATAAAGATTTCTCTAGAAAAACCAATCAACATCGATTATCAATGGGAATTTTTAACAACGTCCTGTCTAACAAATAGCCTAATACACCAGAGAAGACAACAAGACCATAGATGAGATGATAGCCTCTCCTTTGGCTCACAATCAATATGTCAGAGGCAGAAGATGTATGGGGGTAATTTTACTTGCCTAGAAAGCACAGAAATACACAGAAACTGTAGGAGGGCTGGAGGAGCCAAAAGACTCTTGGATCACAAGCACAAGAACAGCTGTTTTAGCATGGATTCATTCCCCCATACATTTACACTATCTGTCTTTCTCTATATGTATCTGCCTATCCTTATGCATCTGTCCCGGAGCTATGCGATTGTGTGTCTGTGCATGTCTATTCGTGTTTATGTGTGCGCGCTGCTACTGCTGAGTGCGTGGACACAGTAATGACAGTGTAGAGAAGACCTTATAACCCTGGCCCACCACATGCTCACATGCTGACTCCCACACACTTTCCACCATTGCTCACTCATCACCCTCTCGCTGCTGTCACATAAAACCCAATAGCCATAATTTTCATTGTGATTAAATGTTTTGCATGTGATGTGAGATGGTCTTTGCAGATGTATTACGTATTGTGCCCTTCGGGTAATTTCGGCTGTGTAGCTCAATCACGGCACTTTTTATTTGTTGTCTAGACCATTGACCTTGCAACTTATTGCCGGAGCCTGTTATTGGCTTGTGTGTGCAAACCAGCTTATTGGTGCTGCATGTATTAAATTGGTAATTATGCTGAAAGATTTTGACATTTGTGCTAGCAACTGGGAAACCTTGAAAGACCTTGATAGATGGTGATTGGTGTGTACGCTAGCTATGCTGCAGGATGGTTTTATTGGTATCTGATGTTGTATCCACCTGATTTCTCTACTGTCTTGCTGTGCTTGAGGTTTATTTGGATTATCTGTTTTTCGTGACTCAGTTTTCACTCATAATAAAATATATGTATATTTG
Organism: Etia nguti; assembly: GCA_015106755.1. Classification (NCBI taxonomy): domain Eukaryota; kingdom Metazoa; phylum Chordata; class Actinopteri; order Cichliformes; family Cichlidae; genus Etia; species Etia nguti. Next base: position 63,675 of record VUQG01001059.1, on the reverse strand, counting down.
TTTTTAAGGTTTCAGTTGTGGCCAGAAGTTTAGATACACTAATCATGGGCATGAATGTCCCAGTAATTTCAAGCTTTCAATTATTTCTTTGAACACGGTGGAAAGATTGTGCAACATAGATCTTTAATGACAATTAGATGAACAAAGTCAAAATATATATACATACAGGATCAAATATATCCATGCACCCCCACTAATATTTGGTCAAATGTCCCTTAGGAAGTTGTGCATTGACCAGACCCTTTTGGTAGCCATAAACAAGCTCCTGGCACAATTCTGGCTGGATATTTGTCTACGCGTCTTGGCAGAATTAGGCTGCTTTAGCTATTCCAAAACCAGTTTTGGTGTGTGTTTGGGATCAAATATCCAGTTGTGTCCAAGTTTTAACCATCTGGCTGTTGATTTGATGTGAAATTTAATAATTTGAAGGTAGTCCCCCTTCATTATCCCATCCACTTTGTGCAGCGTACCCTACCACTTCCAGCAAAACAGCCCCAGAGCATGATGCTACCACCACCATGCTTGTCAGCTGGTATAGTGTTCTTCGGTTTGAAAGCCTCACTTTTATCAAACATACTGCTTCAATGTGACCAAATAGCTGCAAATTTCACTCGAGCTTGAAGGTATTGATTTTGGAGCAGGGGCTTCTTTCTTGGTCGGCAGCCTCTCAGTCCATTGCAATGTAAAACTTGCTACACTCTGGATGGTGATGCTGGTGTTCCAGCAGTTTCCAGTTCTTGGCAGGCTTGAACCTTCCTGTTCCTGAACATCCTAACCAATTTCCTCTCATTTGAGGGTGACAGTTTGGGTCTTCTTCCTGACCTTGGCAAATAAGTGACAGGTCTGAACTTGTATTTACATACAGAGTTGTTTAGAAATGACTCCACAAGACGTTCACAACTTATGTAACGCTACAGTTTCCATTCGTGCATCTTCACTGAGTTCAGTCGATGCGTGCTGTCAAACAAATCTTTTTTAAGCGGGCAAAGAAAAAGTACCATGATGTTAATAACCCTTGGCCTTGTCAGATTAAAAGACATTGTGGAACCTTCAGCTCCACTTATTAAAAGATGATATGTATATATTTGCACCTGTATGTATACGTTTGACCTTGTGCGGTTCACAGAAAATCCAACATAAAAACAAACATGTGCAAATCTTGTTTTTTAGAGTAATTAATGGTGTACAATAATTCCATCAGGGAGAAAGAACAGTTCAAAGAAACCATTAAAAGCCCCGAATTACCATGAAATTTATGCCTGTGATGAGTGTATGTAAAAAAATTTAAATAGAGAGGTTAAAGAACAATCTACCATATTGGATTAATAAGCAAATTAGACTCATACATAGAGTTTGTTTGCTTCAGCCCGATGTTCCTTTCAGCTGATGACATCTAGATATTTACACATTATAAATCAGAAAATAATTACACCCCTCAGTTCGATCCTCACGCTCAACACCCATCATTTTTTTCCAGCAGTAGCAGCACAGGTCAGCAGTCCACAAAGAAAACAGCATCTACAAAGAAAACAACACACTGAGATTTGTGTATTCCTGTACAGGAAGACAGAAGATTTGTATACCCCTTCACAGTTTCACACTTTCTTTAATACACTGTACTTGCAAATCTGAACGCATTTGCACTTTCCTTTACACAGTCACAAATTTACACATATTTACAAAACTCTACTCAGGTGCATAGTGAGACACTGATTTAAAACTCTTCACACATACTTTGCAAATATCTTTGCTACAGTAATACCCCCATATGTCTGAAATAACCGAGAACGTTAAGTGGTATGCTTTCTTTTACACGGTCTATCAATCAGCAGATCAAGGCCCAGTGAGAAGTTGTTTCAGATGGTAATGATTGCGTTAAATTAAATCATCTTAGATTGCAACGACAGTTAGGGACATCCTGACCAAAATGTCTAGCCTGGAACTCGTATTCTGGCTTTCCAGTGCAGGCTTGCGTTGATTGGACACAGAGTAGCAGGTAGGCTGCAAAAACCAGAGGACCTGCTGTTCCACAAGTGACAGCTCATTGTAGGACGAGTTCAGGGGGGTAATGGAAAATGATTTTTAGTTTCTGATTTCTAAACCTTAAAGTGTTTTTGTTAAAGTGTAGTGGGAGTCAGGATATTACTCACGCTGAAATTTGTCTGGGGAAAAGTTTTTAAAAAACGGAATGTACCTGAAAGTGCATTCTCACTTTAGTCGGCGATGCTGCAGTGTGGTGTTTCTGTAAAACCCTCTTTGAGTTGCATTTAGTGCTGGCAGACAATTTGAGCAGTGAAGGCTTTTACTGGTAATTTTCAGCAAGTCTAGTCCTGTGAAGATCTAGATTATTTGTGATTATCACTTGTCATACATCCCACACAGGAAGTACAGGATTTCTTTCATCCACTTTCTAATTCTACTACCGTTTACCTAACATCAATATGTGAATTACAAACATTTTTGGCAGCACAGTTATTCTGGAGCCTGACTTAAAGGATATGCTTCCTTAATAATTTATGAGAATCATAAAGCAGTGCTTTATGAGCTCATATTATTCATTAAAACCACCGACGTGGAATGTGCTAAATTACATAACCAACATTGATTGTCCTGCAATACTAATCCAGTCTGGACACAGCTTATCTGCCTCGCATAGATCACCGAGGCTGTTAGAAAGCTTTGCAGCAGAAATACTTAATGTTCTCTCAACGTGATGTTCCTTAAGATCTCCATAAAGGGATGCTGCTAATGTGAGGCCGCTACAGGAAGCTACTTAGGTCTTCTACACTCAGAGCAATAGCTGCTGTTTTAAATCTTAACAAACGTTGGTGCCAGGTCCTGGGATTGATTTTCACTGGCTGAAGTCCAGGCGCTGCCACGGTTTGGAAAGTGTCCTTTTCTACCTTGTTTCAATTTGACCGCAAATATGCAAAAGATGGGGAGAGACCCCAGTGCGCTGTCTGTTTTCTCTTGTCAAATATCTTTAAAAGGTTTATTGTGATTAATTATTACATGGTGAAATCATAATTTATTAACAGGAGTCTAACCTTTATCCCAACACTGATAGTCAAAAACAACTTTTAGTTTTTCCCAGCATCAATTTAACACTGAAGTGACAGCTCATGTCACTGGACACCCCTCCAGAGGTTCTGGGAAACCCGGCAGGATGAAGGATATTACCCAGAGCAAACAGACCTACACTCAGTTTCGTATAGTCAGCGCTACAGCTTCCAGTCTCCGAAAATATCTCTGTGAGTAGTTTTTGAAGCAGTGTTGACTTTTGATTTTTTTTTTATTCCAGGCCTGTGATGATCATGATTGTTTGTGGGTTTGTTTGTTTATTATTCATGTAATTTTGATTTGATGAATTAAAATTATTCACCGCACCTCTGCTTGTCTTTCTGGTGTCTCCCAAATCATGAATCTTTCATTCAGTGTAATATCTGTTATTTTTAAATACTCAAAATATAAATTTTGACTTTTCATTTCATCATTTTAGGCTACCAAACTCTGTATCCTCATATGATCATCATCATGCAACTATGGCATCCAAGACTTCGAGTAGGTCAGCATTGGATTTCTAATCCACAATCTCACCTGCACAAACTCCCCTGCACATCACGCAGTTTTTGATTTCACTTAGTGACAGCTTAAATCAAACAGGCTGCAGTTCAGAGCGAACCTCACATCGGCAAATTATTTCACTGATTAGCATAATGTCAACCAGGCAGGAGGTGGTTGTCAAATAAAATCAGCTGCTTAGTGATCTTTAGGTAAAGCCTGCATGCTCTCTGACTCATGTGGAACACAGATGTTTATTTCTGCAGTACAGTACCAGACTCTCCGATACCTAAAAATATGGAAAGCAATGTGTTGACGAGGCTGCTACGATGGTGGTGGGAGTCCCATCAGCGCTGAAAAGGCTGAACATATGGCTCATCCTGTGATGTGATTTAGAATGTCTGCAACCCAAGCAGATGGAGGAATCAGAGTATTAACACAAAATGCCCAGCCATCATGCAGATCGTAATGGATCGTCTGCTAATATGTATTTGAACTGCACATTATTGTAGCACTTCTACTGTGTTAGACAGTGATAAATACTGTATGTGCTTTTGCTAATGTAAAGCTTCATATGTATTCAAGCTGCTCCAAAGGAGCTGAGTGCTGACAAGGCACATACAGGCATGGAGAAAACAAAGAGAGAGCGAGGGGAAGAATAAGAGGAAGAAGAGAAGGTTTGTAATGAGGATCCTTTTGCTAAGATGGGGGCGTCTCCTGGCTGTCTTAATAAAGCAGGAGGGGAGCAGCAGTGGGACAGTATTAATGATGTGCTCAGCTGTCTAGATCATATCTGTCATGTTCATACAAAAAGAAGGAGAGCGAGGGGAGGATGGTGAACATATCCTAAACATGAAAATAGACATTTATGTGTTTTAATATCAGTTCAATGTGATTATTAAACCGTGTGATATATTTTAGGTTGGAGGAAACATTAAATTGATTTACTTAACAGTAAAATAGTGTAATCGAGCTGTCGTGCAATTGTGGTCAGATATTTTAGCTTGCTGCAATGTGGATGCTGTCAGGTAATCCCGGTGTTTTATACTCCAGCATAAAACTCTATGTGTGTATATATGTTTGTGGTCCACATGGTGCTTATCATACTGGGACCTAAATCTGTTTACACGGTCACATTATGGGGACTTGTCGACCTTATTGGGACATAAAGTAAGTCCCCGTAACATAAATCATTAAATTTTAAGTTGAAGACAGCAGATATTGCTGGGCAAGAGAAGGTCAGAAGGAGATTGAGTTTTCTGAGTGAAAACAGTCCCTATAGAAACCAGGAGAAAAGGAGAAAGTGAGATATGGTTGTATGGAGCACATGGGAAAAGCCCTTCAAAGCTGCTTCCTAATCCTTTTCTATCCCAGACCTTCTCCCTTCTCCTTCTCTCAGTTTAATCTCCGACACTGCATTAACATTTAAATTTTTCCACAGCTATTTGAATCTATCCTATGCTGCGACCACCTAGATTTATGCATTTATACTAATTACCTACTGCTGGGGTGGGAGGTGAAGGGTTTAACCTTCTCATTGCTAATTTCTCATGATTTCTCCAAAGCCTTGGCGCAGCCCCGCAGGGGGGGGGGAATGACCTTTTCTAATTTTATTATCAGCAGTATAAACAAAATGACGCTAATAAGGATAATGTGATGACACCTTTAAAAACATCTCATTCTATTTCATTTTGGAGCATCAGATGGTAATAATGAAGCTGACCAAATATTTGATTGGCCTTTATTTGCAAAACATGATTTGCATATTTTTTTTAAATCTCAGACATATTCTCTGAAACAGGATGGATGGTAGGAAAATATAACCATTACCAAACCAAATGGAATTTCAGATCCGGTGTGCCTGTTGTCAGGACTTCCAAACCACGGCTGAATGCCAGGTTTCGTATGACTTCTTGGATTAGCTCATGAGATTTCTGAAATGAGGCTCAGTGTTCGGCTGGGTTTATGGCTAGTACCGGTTTGAAGCCCTTCTACATTCAAAAGTGCCTTAATTCTTTGTGACACAGATTGAAAAGGTTTTGGGAACATTCCTCACAGGTTTTGGTCCATATTGACATTACAACATCACACAGTTGCTGGAGATTTGTTGGCTGCACATCCAATGTGGCAATCTCATGTTCCACTATATACCAAATCTGCTCTATTGTATTGATATCCATAGACTGTGGAGGCCTTTTGAGTGCAGTGAATTCACTGTCATGTTCAAGAGACCAGTTTGTGAGGATCTGAGCTTTGTGACATGGTGCATTATCCTGCTGGAAGCAGCCATCAGAAGATGGGTACACTGTGGTCATAAAGGGATGGACATGGTCACAGCAACAACACAGTGGTGTTTAAACAACGCTCAATTGTTACTAAGGGGTCTAAAGTGTACCAAGAAAATATCGCCCGCGTCATTACACCACCAGCAGCGCCCTGATACAAAGCAGGATGGATCCATGCTTTCATGTTGTTTATGCCAAATGTGAAGAAAATAATGACTCATCAGACCAGTCAACATTTTTCCAGTCTTCTGTTGTCCAATTTTCCAATCCAGTCCAATCCAGCTTTATTTATAGACCACTTAAAACAAAAACTTAATTCACCTTTCTTCCTTATTCTCATGCCCACTTTGAAATTCAGCAGGTTTTCTTGGCCATATGTACGTGTGTAAATACATGATTTACTGCCATGTGATTGGCTAATTAGATATTTGTCTTAAAGAGCAGTTGGCAACTCTTTCAAGTGTTCCTAATTAAGTGGCTGGTTAGTATGCGCTGTTTTGAGACATTTGGACAACGTTTGTTTGTTATCTGCCCAGTTTACAGCAACAACACAAGGATCGGTGTCACCGTTGGCAATGTTGTTAGCAGTCAGCAATCCGCTGGATCTCTAGTGGGAAGGTTTTCAAAAGGTTCAGGAAGTCAGCAGCGACACAAAAGTTCAAACCACAAAAAAAACTAAAAAACTAGTGAGAGCTCAATGACTTTGTAAGTTGTTTTAGTTTCTCTTGGGTTTGAGAGATGTTCAGGTTAAGCCAGGAAATAAGGAGGAGGAGGAGGAGACTGTTTTGGTGCCCTGCCACCAAAAACCTTATCTGCCCTGCTGCGAGGCTGTAGTGGAAATGAATGTCATCAAAGCTCGGCTTGGATAATGGCCACAAAAAAGGTATCATATTATGGTTTCAGCTGTGCTAATGAAAAAAATACCCTCTCTGAGGCCTCAAACAAGGCAAAGTGCCAGTTATACTTGACAGTTCAAAACAATATTGTTTTTTCATTGTTGTGTGTGCTAGCCCTTTGGGCATCTGGTAATTTCTCACCACAATTAATTCAAGTAGACTTTGTTAAAAGGTCAATAGTGAATGATAGATTATGTTGTTTTTAATTATATTTTTTTTTCAGTAACACCGCTGAAAATGAGATAACGAATGAATACGAATACAAACCATTTTTACTGTGTGTGCTACCTGCCAGTGAATGATAAATAGTTCAGGTTAATATGCTCACGCTGCATGTATCATTCCGCTGAGGGTTTATAAAGCTTCACTGATGCGCATTTAAACATTCTTTTATACCGCTGACTGCAAAAATGATTTGAGGTACATTAGATAACAGGCGTCGTACACCTGAGCAATGTCATATTTGTAAATTTACATTCTCAAAAGTGCTGGCGTCAATCAAGTCCAACATCATTATGAAAAAAAAAATCTGTTGAGACCTTTCACATCTCAATTTGTATCTGAAGAGGAGCCAAAGCTCACTAATTAGAATGATACTGCTTTTTTCAGCAGCTGCATGCCACAACTGTGCTTTCTAAATTCAAATTTGTGTGACAGTGGTGCGGCCCATGTGGGTGGTGTAAATCCCTCTCAGCTCACGTTCAACAAGAGAGAAAAGGCTGAACATCACTGAACATTGTCACTGAATAAGACGATATAAGACAGTTTTTGTCTTAATGCGTTAAAGCCTTCAGCATCAACTTCTCATTCTTTTGATTTTCAAAGGCTGCACAACAACAAAAATATAACATGCATGCATGTGACTGATTTTATTATGACAGTGGTGCACGCCGTGTGAGGAAAGCAGGTTATGGTCATAGATTTTAAATGTTACATTTTGGCCAATATTCCTGTGTCACTAGGACAGCAGGACGGACATATGGAGATACAGTTTGCTGCAGAGTACCTATGCAGTACACTAGGTGTGACGCCGCTTGTCGCTGCTCTATTCCACCCCTGAGTGCTGTGAAGCTGATTTATAAGTGGGAGGAGCCCGCGAGCTGCAATCAGCCCGTTTTCATCAGCATTATAGCTGCCTGACAACATCCAGCTGTCCCCGATGTGCCACAGAGGGCTGATGGTGCTCATTGCTGCTCTGGCATATTACTGCAGCACTCATAAAAATATATAGTCGACACACACATGGATACTTTCCTAGAGTCAATAGAGTCAATCATGCAGACAGACACTTGTAGAATAGCTTTGCTTTATTTTTGTTTTCTTAATTTTTGTTTGTTTGTTTGGAGTAATACATTTTATTCTGTGTATTAATTTGTAACTTTGAATCTTTTTCTGATAATGAAATAATAATATCGTCATTATTAATATTTTTATTATTTTACAACCGGTCCCTAATATGAATCCTAATCTTTCATAGTTTGATTTTTGTGGGTTACGCTTGATAGTTGCTAGCAGTTTGTGTCAAGGGACTCGGAACAAGTGAATGAATTTTACAAAATGATGCTGCAATCTACTTCCAGAATGAGAGCACACCTAATCAAAGCCCTGACTCATCAATGCATCAGCGTTAGGCAACCTCTCTCTTCCCTTTTTCCTGATGCCGCCTCTCCAGCTGCTCCCACTAACTTGTGATATAATGACATTATACTGTAACGTGATAAATTGTGAACCCAGCTGGCTATATCTGGTTTTGCTTTTACAACAGCTGGGATGCTACGTGCACCGGGCGCTGCTGGTGCAAAGCACAAAAATGAACAGAAAACACCCAAGCACAGCTATAAGTCTTCTTTTGAGTCGAGTTGAGAATTGACGACGTTGTTAAATCATTAAACAATGTCGTTTGTCTGGAAAAAACAAAACAGATCGGTGCTGTTTTGTACATGCTGCTTTTAAAAGTACAAATTATGGCCCTAAAGTTGTTTTTATGTCATTATGTCCCCTATGTTTGGGTACAGTTTTTGTTAATTGTCAGGGTGCTAGTGTGAGCATTCATATTAACATAGACAAACCTGCATTATTTGAGGTCGCTGTCAGGAGGTCCAGCCTCTGGTTGCAAAAAGAAGTCAGATTCTACAAATGGACTCGTACATATATGGTACCTTTGTACTCTAACTGAGAATTCACAGTGCTTTTTACTGTAAGTCGCATTCACCCAATCACACACACATTTATACAAGAGCTTTTTTTCTATGCCTAAGCCCCTTGCCTAACATTCACACACACACTCACACACACACACACACACACACACACACACACACACACACACACAGACAATCCAGTGGATGCATCAGGGAAAACTCTTAAGTTTAACATCTTAGCCCAAAGATGTGCCCGAGCTTGTAGGCTGGAGGAGCCAAGGATCGGACCACCGCCCTTCTGACTGGTGCCCTACCTCCTGAGCTACAGCTTCCCCTGAAGTCTATGAGAAAACAGACTTCCTCCTTAATTGATTTGAGACCCCGGTAAAAAAACAAAAAAAAAAAACAAACTGATGATTTTATGGTCTCTAGCTCTATTTAACACTTTTAAAGTTAAATAGACAGCAAGCAGAATGTGCACGTGGACATGGCTACCTTGTGATTCACAGTATTCTCAGTCTGGTCCACCCTTTGCTCCTGCGTGTGGTTTAAGAAATAAAAGCGAGAGCACAACAGAGAAAATGCCAAAATCAAAGCTTCAAAAGGACGGTACAGAAAGCAACATCCAGTGTCAGAGCAACTATGTCCATCTTTTATAAACACTCCCTGTTTTCTTCAACGTGTTAAAGGAACTAATTCTTACCATAACCTGAACTTTAGAATAGCAGGTTAGCTTGGTACAGTGAATTCACAAAGTATCCCCACCCATGCACATTTTGTCTACTTCTAAAATGAAGACAGTTTTTAGAAATGGTCATTTTCTTCAATCAATATTTTATTTATGTGTTCCACTAAAGCAACAGCAGTACAATAGGAACAGAGGGTCACGGCAGTCTGATTTTGATTAAACTGATTTGTAAAAGCAGCAGTTACAGCTGTATGTCTTCTTGGATTAGTCTACAGGTGGTTTATTTCATTGCTGATGTGAATGCAAGTGTGGTTACTAACTTCAACTATATAATTTCTTCATGTCAAACAAAATTAGTTCATATGAAGCTTATTTAAGACATACTGCATGGAGTCCTTCCTGACTTTAATCATTGAAAAAAACAGTTATCCTATTCTAGAAATATGTACTAGATTTGCTAGATAAATTCTTAATTGCATGATAAAATAATGGTATGTAGAATTAATTAGGATAGAACTTTGTGAATGCAAAGAGTACATTCCTTTGCATTCACTCGGAGGTCTGGTGGGTAGGCATCCTGGCCACACAAATGCAGAAATGCTTCAACTTAGCCATGGTTAAATTCTGTTTTCTTGGCAATTTAATTTGTAGACAGAGCGTAAAATAAAAAAATATGTTTTCCTCTGCTAGACTGAACATGCAGACATTTATTGATTATTTTTTTCTCCATCTAATGCATTCAAGATATAACAGTACCGCTCCGCTCAACTGAGGAACAGTCTGCTTTTGTTCTATCAAGCATAACTAACAACCGTCATTTGTATCATTGTTGCCGCAGCTGGATGACGGTTGTCTAAAAGAAGTGGCTCTGTCTTTCCTGCACAAAGAATGCAGACTTGTTAATGTGCGCAGCGCAATTACTTAAGCGTGCACACTTTAAAGCGTGCATACAATGGTGGCTTTATTTGCAGGTAAATGTTGTCATTAGTGATTGCAGCAGACACTGAACTAAACAGGTTTCAAACAGATGCGCCTCTATTGAGATCAAAAGCAACACACAGAAGTCAGTAATTTGGCACACATTTAAAGCAGCGGGCTTTCATAGCGGGAAAATGATGGTAATTGAAATGCGGTGTCACTTGGCAAACTGCTGATGTGAGAAAGGTAATAAATGAAGAATCAAATAGTCCTTAACATCTTCCCCTCACTGTCATTTTATCTCCTGTTATCATCCGAGAGACAGTTACAGCTTTGTTGCTACCCAGAAGAAACCTTGTTTAAAAGTGACACCAACGTTCCCTTGTTCTCGAGCAGAGGGCTTCAGATCTCGGTCTAATCAGATTTAATGGACGTAAAATGAATCAGTGGAACCACAGTATCAATCTTTCTCTTTCTTTCCATCAATATACCAGAGAATCGTTGCTTTGGCGGTAAGACTTGAGTGCTGGTGAAACATCCAAACCACTAGGTAAACAAACCACTGGTAAGAGTGAAGTCCCACTGAAAGAGGACACTTTCTCTAAACTGGCTTAAGATTTCTTTCTTTTTTTTTAGCTTATCACGTTAAGGATGCTAATTTGAACGAGCACACTTGTTAGACTCATACAGTGACAGAAGTGATGATTGCTACTGAAGATACAGACACAGTGACCTTTCTCTATTTCTTTTTAAGGACATAAGAGTGGAAATGATGGAGCACGCTGTGGGAGAGGAAAAGGCCACATACAGCCTCTGGGCTCCTTCATGCCTCCTAGAAATGGAGCCAAACTGATCAACATAAACAAGGATGAAATTATTTGCGGCTGTCTCACAAAAGTATGTAACTGATCGGTTTACTCGGCTGATCACTGCATAGACATTTTACATCTACCTTTTTCATTGCTGTTTGCCTGATGTTGTACCATCTTAAGTAATGTCCATTAGTGAGTAACAGTGCTGGGTTTGTTTCAGCATTAAGCAGAGATTTCTGTCCGTTCTTTGCTTTCATAGCACACAGTATGAAAAGAGGATTCATTAATCACACCACAGACAAATTAACAAGGGTGTTCCTAAATACCCCGGGCTTTCGCAAAGACACCCAGCCCCTCCATGCATTGTTGATGTTGTTTGGGCTCAGTTCGTCTGTGGCAGATTGGCTCACGGGGAAGCTTGCAGACATTTGAATTAAAGCTGCAAAACTATTAAAAATGTATGGCCCTGTATGAATGCATGACCTATATTTTCCATGCAAATAAATAAATAAACGGGGTTTAGAGGGGATGATGCAAATCTTCAGAAGTGGGACACAGGATGAGCTAATGACAACAATAAAGAGTTTGGATTTCACACTGAGAGCATAATGGAGACCAATCCTGTGTTACTCATTCCCTCACCTCCTCTCTTTTGCTTCCCCCATAATCAGGCTATCCCACAATGCACCCTGCAATATCCATCCCAGCGTGGTAGTGTTTGAATTGGCCTCTCGTGGTTCAAGTGCATATTGTGACTCACCTCTCTCCGGCTTTCATGCGGTGGGTTTTTTACAGACTTGACATTGACACAAGGTGGTTGTTGGAGTCTTTTTCTTATTGACGGTGATGCGGTCTTTCTCCTTTATTCTGTCCCCAGATCATGTCTGTCTGTCTTCTTTTTTCTGCCTCTCTTCCTCGCTCCTCTCCCCTCGCCCTGTCTGCCTGCCTCTGTTGTCTCGGTAGATTTCTTCTTCACTGCCATTCAGACGATGTCAAGGACCATGGCAGGGAAAATAAAGGCCACTGGTTTCTTGCTTCATGATGGGCTGTCGTCTTGTGACTGAAGCAGCTTCTAAAATTCACTGTAGGGAAAAAAAGTGGTAAACAAATGCATCAACCATCATCCCCCCCCCCCCCAAAAAAAAAGATCTGCGTGACACTTTCTCTGCTGGGTTTCTTTGCCAGCCCAGGGTTGCAGCAGTGTCTCTCTTCTTAAGCGAAACCAAAAAAAGCCTTGCAGTTAAGAAGAAGACTAAAAGGCTTTTGAGTCAAGGCATTAACATCAATTTGTCGTTTGCGTACTGTAGATGAAAAGGTCATCTTGTTATCTCTCACATGGTCTCATGTGACATTAGTTTTCAGCCTGAAATCTGTCTATAGACCATTGAACCAGGGACGTTATACTGACTCTGTGACAAGTGAATAACCTTTTACCTCATGTTTTTGGCAAAGGCCATCCTGTCTCAGAAGCAACTCCGAAGCCAGCACTCCTTCCTCTCAGTGAGTTTGTGCCTGTTTGTATCAACTAATGTGTGTGTGTGTGTGTGTGTGTGTATGTCTAGGTTTAGGCAAGGCTGTGGGCTGTTTACACAAAGCATAAAAGTGTATCCATGCTGAAATGACTAATTGGGAAATACAGTGCACAACCTCATTTGATGCACCGAGCAATTTCCTTCCTTTGCATGAATAACCGCAGGTTTGTGCCCTAAATACAGCACCTATGTGTAGCTTTCTACACCACGGCAGCCAGTAGAGTATTGATCTTACGAGCATTGCTAGATGATGAGAATCCCTGCACGACATTGTGCTTTTTAGCCTTCTTGTGTGCATTTTGGCTTTCACCCCGAGGGACTTTTCACCCCGCCTTTTGCACCTCTGCTCTGGCTTCAGCCACAAGACTGGCATCGAAGGGCCAGAAAAGAAGCTTCTTCTAAATAAACCTGACAGCGAAGCCAAGGCGTGGTGACATGCAAATCAATATTTCACAACATCAGCCACCGGCTGGTGGAGCACGGAGGAGGGGTGACAAGGTGCACCCAATACTGTCAGTGATTTAGACCGCAAGGGAAGTCAAGGGAATCTAGTTAGTGGTTGTATCTTGGTTACAGTTGCACTACATGCAGTAAATATAGTAGTGCAAATCACAAGCCAGCTAGCATGTCATTTCTGGTTCAGCACCCAGTCCACATTCACCACTGCTTTTGCAGCAGTTTAGCTCCCAATTTACCGGAAGATAAGGTGGAAGTTGTTGATCACACTGAAATGACATCTGCGCTTTGTTTATCCACCCATACGTGCCATAACTGTTTGCTGTCTCATTGTGGAAAGAAAGGATCAGCGAAAGCAAAGCAGATGGCTCGCATATGGATGCAATTCCTCCGTCGTTGAATTGTACAATTTAGTTGTACAGATCGGCTAAGCAGCATGTCACAACACAAGCGCTGCTGATGCAGCTTGGCAGCCGTTTGAACGGCAAACATGTCATTCAGTTGTAAATTATGTTTCACGCAAGGTCACCTTGTGTAAAGGTTGGGAAGGAGAAGGAAATGAGCTGAGGGTGTAATTCATCTCTTCACGTCAGAGGTATATATATCACAGTTAAACTCCCAGATAGCACCAGCACAAACACAGCGCAGATGTCTATATTTATTAGACTTTTGAGCCATGCGTTTAAATAGTGTCAATTCAATGTTTATTGCTCTAAATTTCCACTTTAAACTTTTCACTGCAGCGCTATAAAAAGTAGGCAGACTTTAGCGGTAATTGTGTGCTGAAGCAATATCAAAGGACGTAAACGTGGCTCTTTACACAAATTTATGTAAATGCAGGGGTGTGCGTCATCCAGGACTTGTAGCTGGTATCCTTTTATTGGCACTGCTAAATCTCCGTCCTTGTGTGACATTCAACTCCAATCCATGCTCCCTCAAGGATACATGTCTTAGCATAATACAGACAGCTTAGGAGTCATTGAGATGTGGCCCATCTACTCCAGTAAAGAGACACTGCCAGGCAAGGGACCCCCACCCCACCAAAAAAAAAAAAAAAATGCTCGTTGCCAGCTTCATGCCAACTGTGTGCCTCTCCAGCTTTGGCACTCTTGACCGCTCACTCAATTTGATTCACACCTCCCCTCCCCCACTCGCAAAGGATGTAAAGAGACAGCATACGGTCCACTTTGGCCATCCTGTCTGGTCACATTACATTCAAATGCTACGCAAGAGGTCACCTTGTATTCTCTAATAGAATTGCCTATATTTTTTCCCCAATAAACCACATGTTTATCGTCAACTAATATCATCCTTGTGCTGAGTACTGTGCCAGATACAGGGAGACAGGCAAGGTCAAATCCCTCTCTACAGTCCCCATCTGGCACTAACCCCAGTGACAAGGGTGTCTGGGAGAGGGAGTGAGTTTCATGCTGGATGCACAATTTGTCCACTGTTTACTCTTCCGTCCATTTGCATCACTGACAGTAGATCTGAGTGACATTAACACGAAGCTACTGTCAGAGTAGTGCCGCTTTCCTCGTACTTGGAGATCATCTCCCAGATTCTGCACATGATGCTTCCATGATGCAACATGCAACTCCACATGTAAGCTAGACGCCTAAACAGCCTCGAGCATCTTAAGAGATCGGTTCTGAGAAATACGATGAGGGGAAAAATAGATTCTCAGCAAAAAAGTGGAGCAAAGTTCAAGGTATGAATTGTACCCAAACAGTGTAGAGCGATAAGTGGACTATTTCTTTACAAGCTGCAGTGATTTTCCCAGAGCCATGCCAAAAGCTAGCACACAACAGGTTCATTGTACAGTTAAATAAAAGAGACATAACTTGTACATTAGTGGGCTTTAGCTTTTAACCTTTGGATAGAGCTGAGCTGCCTGTTTCCCCACTGTTTCCCGACCAAGCTTCCTATCTCCTTGCTGTTGCTTCTCATTAGCGGAACAGACAGAAACAGGAGTCAAATCGATCTTCTCCGTAAAGAGGGGAAATATGTGAAAACTCAAACTGTTAAACCATTTATGAAAATCTAAAACCAATTTCAAAAGCAACTACAGACACATTTTGAACCAAACTGGGAACTGAAAATGTGCGTCTCCTCACTTATACAGGAAGGTTAGGCTGTGCTTCAGACATGCATCCTGAATAAAGCATCAG
Source organism: Etia nguti (assembly GCA_015106755.1). Classification (NCBI taxonomy): domain Eukaryota; kingdom Metazoa; phylum Chordata; class Actinopteri; order Cichliformes; family Cichlidae; genus Etia; species Etia nguti. Next base: position 48,215 of record VUQG01001059.1, on the reverse strand, counting down.
AAAAAATCGCTGCAGTATATGTAACTCGTTTAGGCAGGTTTTCAGGACACAGCACTGTGAAAAAAACCTGCAGTTTTTCAGGCTTGTTGATTCCAAGAAAATCCATTGATCACAAACAGCTGCCTTACAGCTTTTATGTCACTCCAACATCTTTGTTTTCTTTTTTAAAAGATCAACTTATTGAAGAAAATAAATGATCTGAGCGCATAGCTGGATGCGCTTATTTTACACTCAGGTGTATTGCTGAGAAGTGAGGTCCTGTGTTATGTATTACATAAGCACAACAGGGTTCCTCAACCCTGCTAGCGAATGAATAGTCACACCTGATGAGGAACAGAATGACCTGATTTCCTGTATCTCCAGAGACATCTGTGCAGATGAAGGAGCACGGTGCATCAGGCCTCCTTTTGCCTTTTTCTCCAACCTGTCATGGCATCAATCCTGCCTTTAGATGTGCTCTCCATAGGGAACTAATCAGAGAAGGTACAGTGGTTTAACCTTCTCTGTCGTTCTATTTCTAAACGTGAACATATCTATCCATCCAGCCTTATATTTTGTCAACCTTTCTCTTCTTCCTCCTCGGAGATTAAGTTTTTTCTTCCCTCCTTCTTATGCTGACTTTCTTTCCGCCGCTCCCTCTCTTTTTATCTCTCCTTGCCTCCCTTCCCCTCCCCTCCCCTCCCCCTCTCCTCCCATGTTTTGGTAGCGCTGCAGCTCTTGGAGCTCAGGGACTATGATTAGGACAGAAGAGAACTGGCTGTAAGACAGAGACAAACTCAGAACTGGGTCATCATTGTTTCTGTGTGAGGGCCCGCTCTGCAGATGAAAAGCTTGAAGACAAGAGGAGCAAATGACGCTCAATACAGTACAGGGAGCCGCAGACATTTCTGGGCTACAGAAATACCCGCGCAAAGGAGGAATATGAACTGCGACGCAGAATTTATGTAATAAGAGTTAAATAAAACATCCTACTGGCCTGCTTTTCTATCTGCGAAACCTCCGAGTTAGTAATCACCCGTCGGTCTGCTGTAGGCGCGCGGCAGAGATGGAGCACAGCCACTGAGAAGTGCCGTGCTCGTGAACGAGACAGGGAAAACCTTGGTTGGTTGTCACAGGGTAATAGAATTTTGACACTGATCATCATTTTGCTCCTGCTGTTTTGTGCTCTCTCTGTCTCTCTTTCTTGTCCTCTCTGCAGCCATCTCTCTCTGTGTCTTCCACCCCTTTAGCAGACAGTCTGACAGGGTCTGTCCCACTGGCCAACCATTCAGCACTCATCATGCGCATCATTTCCTCTCATCATTCCCCCCGGTGTGCTTCTTCCATCTCTTCCGGCCTGTTCACTCGCCATCAACCACTCCACGTAAACCCTTTTATTTGTGTGTGTGTGTGTGTGTGTGTGTGTGTGTGTTTGTTCCTAAGTGTGCAGCCCATAGAATCACATTAAATAATATATAGTCGAGCACACTGTTTCACGCAGCTTGCTTCGTCACGCTGTCTAAGTGTGCATCTGTGAAGATAGTGTGTGATGTCAGTTTGAAGAAACTAGCTGGGGTCATATTTCATATATAATGTGTTGAAAGCAACAAGTATGGCACCAAAGACATCTTCTGTTGAAAGTTCACATCTATTGTTTTTAGCTTTTTGAGTTCAGTTGAATTTATTCTCAAATCAGGATACAAACAGCATGTAGTGTACTCTTACCGGCTCTATTTAAAGACTATGTCTCTAAAATCAGTTACTTAAGGACGAAGAACCTTAACCTGATATTCGTATATCAGAATGTCTTTTCTTCAGCTTGATATGTGTGTTGTTTTTTTTAAAAATTCTGGCTTGTGTTAAACCTTTTTTGCAAATCCGAATCAGTGGTGCCTTGGCCTACTTTCCAAACCATCGAGGAGCAAATAATCAGCTCGAGCTAAGGATTTGCCTGGCACTCTTTCAAACGTGGATGCTTGTGAAACATCCCTGTTTGCAAGTGTTGGGTTTCACTGAGAGACTTTCAGAGTGTTTGCCATTTCTTGTAGCTAACAGGAAGGATTTTGAGACCTCTACTGCCACCTAGAGCATAATCAGAGGAGGATCACGAGGGACTGAGCTGCGTGGCTAGACAGGATCTCTAATCGTCTTTACAACACCAAAGTGAATTGCAATGCAATACATGAAATCGAGCTCTTACTTGAATTATGCACATCACAAGTCATAACATGGACACCCATCATTTCTCTGTGTCGATCGTTTAAATACTGGATACTGTCTTTATTGTAGGATTATTTATGCCAAACACATAACAATTCCTGGTTTGGTTTTTTTTTTGTGGATTTGTTCTTTCACTGCCTCTCCTTTCCTTCCTCGATGAGCCTACTCACAGCATAGAAGTAATGCCAGAACGGTTCCCGCTGCCAGAAATTGCCCGGAGGTTTATAAATGAACTATTTGTTGTTCAGAGTGTGGGAAGATATTTCTTTTTATTATACAAGTAAACCCAACAGCAGCGACTAAAAGAAGAGAGGAAACCACGGATCATCAGAGGCTTAAAACCCTTTTAAAGATGTATTATCCACCTCATTTTTTCCATATGATTTCCTTCTCTTGTTGTTCCCCCCCCCCCCCCCCCCCTTTTTTCTTTTTCCTTTTTTC
>VUQG01001059.1:24027-38640 GCA_015106755.1 Etia nguti | reverse complement strand
AAAAAAGGGCCAAATTAAAAAAAAAAAAAAAAAAAAGTGGGCACCTCGGGGATAGATTGAGATAGTTTTACACACGCTGGCCCATTTCGCCACCGCTCTCTCCAAGTGGCTTTTGTCACACACATTCCATTGTTGGTATGGTCACAGGCTCTCGAATGTCAGCGCTAAACATCATTTCTCAGGAAAAAAAAAAGTGCATGTTCGTACAATGGATTTCACTCTGCATTGTGTACTCATTCTCACAACGGGGATAAGTGCGCAGCTTAATGAAACAGAGCAGACACTGTGTGTCACTCAGAGGACCAAAGTTGAGAGTCTCAGATATTGGCCTTCCACTTCAAGATCCCAAGACCACCCCTCCTAGTGTTGTCTAATTCAGTCACCAGTCAGATGTTAGCGTGACACAAATGTGTGAACGTCACTTGTTCTGCAGATTAATTTGTCCTGTAAGTCTGGCTTCGATTTTTAGGGCAAAGGTCAGGAACACGAGTTGCTCTGATATGGTTAGGGACAGCATGCGCAATGGCATTAAATTCCAAAAGCTCCAAATTTGACCTTTCTTTCTCCAGTAGCATTTTATTATCCCATACCACGCATGCCTTTCTCAATATTTAGAGTTGTTTTGGTGCAAACATCAGCTTCTCATTGTTTATTTTTAGCAGTCAAAACATTCTCTGACTCAGACCATAGAGCTTTCCCACATATTGGTGTAGCTGCAGTTCACATGCTGTTGATTAAAGTCCTGCAGGCCTTCGCTGTGCCGAACAGCAGCACAGCAGTACTAAAAATAAATCGATGAAAGGTTCATTTTATCAGCAGTACCTTAACGTAGCTTTCTTGCAAAGCGCCGTGGAGCTGAGCCACCTGTCGATTGAGATGTACGATGCCGATTTCCTCCTTAAACACTTGGCAATTCAGTTTCATCTTTTCCAAGAGATGAACCTCCAACTGCCTGAAAAGCCAAGGAACCACAAATCGTGGAAGTTCAAGCTCACATACACAGAAACAAATGTGGTTCAGGTATATTTTTTAAAAAACTAAGTAAATGTCATTTACTACAGTCTCAACAGATCATTAACTACTACAACAGGTGCTTGTATTTCTAAATTGTACTTTGGCCTTGGAAGGTGAAAAAAGTATTTGTATTGTTAAATAAGTTGCTAATTAAAGGTGATGGTCCACCTACTTCTTCTTGTTAGCTGTGAAGTCGGGTTTGTTGTCTCTGAGGGTGTGCAGGTTCTGCCTCTTGTTATCCAGTCGGCTTTTAACCAGCTCCAGTCTCTGCTTCAGCTCAGCAGAGCCGAGTACATCAACATTCGCGTCTCCATCCATGCTCTTCAACTCTGAGCAAAAAGCTACCAGGCCATGGTGGAGCTCTTGGACCTTTTGGGGACGTAAAGATCAACCATATCATGATGTTTAATATTAATTGAGTACAATAATTGCAGTGTTGCAAACTGATAAATACAGATATGGACCTGACAGATGACATTTTGTAGAGAGGCCACTTGTTGGTTTAGTTCCCTGATCCGCTCTTCTTTAGCCAGCTGTTTGCCTCGGATATCATTGTTAATGTTATGATTTTCATCTGGGCTGTTCTCCTCTGAACTGTCTTGGGATGCAGAAGCAGTCGGTTTCTCCTACAATTAAAAAAAAAAAAATCATACAGAAAGCTTCTTGTTGGTGTTTTTGAGTTTAATGCTGGACTGGTTATTATGATTGTTTTTAATCTACCCTTTTAACCAAGTGCAGTTCCAGCTGACTGTTCGCTGCTGCTGCGGATGATGATGACGATGATGGAAGTAGAGTCCCAATCTGTTGATCTGTTGAGAGCTCCTCTGGTGAACCTTCGAATTAAATCATATATTTAACACATTTACTGCATAAACAGTATGGCTTAATGTTTTTGCAATAACTCCAGAGTGGAGTGTGAATAACGCGTGGTGAACCTTGCTTCTCTTTTAGTGTGAAGAGACTTTTGTCTTCTGTCATTCCCAGCATTTTGATGCACGAGTCCATAATCTTTCCCACTGTTGTTTCCTTCGGGGTTCTGAGATGAACTATTCGCTCTGACACTGAAACACAAAAGTAAATCACAGGTAAAGATGATTCCTGTTTCATCCTCATTGTCTGTTACCTATAGAAACATAACTGAATATTAACATTCACATCCATCACTTAGTGAACTATAGTCATTGGAAATAGTGCAGACATTGAAGATCTTAGCAAACTGAGCTTCAGTACTCACCGTTGATAGTAATCTCTATTAGTCGAGCGCTCCTCTGCACCACGTTGTTTTGGCTGTTGTTTCTGTAGCAGAATTCGATTAATCGGTTAAAATGATGGATTGTTTTTGTGTTTGTTTTGCTGCTTTTTTTTTTATTTCTGGAATTCACATTACATGAGTGGCTTCACCTTAGCTTGAAGGAACGACGATTTGTACTCAAACAGCTCACATGAGGAGAAGATTTGGACTTAGTCATTGACACCAATGTTGCAGTGAATGTCTCCACATCACCAGGCCCCAGGGATTCTGTTTAAAAAGGAAAACATCAATAAATGTCTTTGTTTGTTTTGTTTATTTTTGTTTTTTTACATTGTTCATTGCATTAATTATTATTTGACATAGCCTGACATAGTAACTATACCGAGCAACGAGTCGATTCTCTGAGTCACAGTGCTGGGAGGGTGAAGCTCATTATAAATGGCCGACAGTAACTTCTCCCTGTCCTCCAGTGTGCTAATGCGGAGGGTGTCCAGAGTATTCTCATCTACAGACGCCATCTCTGCACCACACAGATTTGCTTCTGGAAGAAGCATTTATTCATATATCAGCTGATTTTAACAACCATCAATAAACTGTAAACAGCAACAATCAAGACCTGAAGATCAAATCACAAGTATTGTTAAGACATGTAATATTCAAAATGCAATCAAAACACATGCATCATATATTAGAGTGCAGATACTAAGGATAGTATGTTTTTTGATTTTATCGACAGGACTTTTTTAACTTTCTTGAAGATGTTTCTTTTTTTGCATTAAACACTGACATGTTTCAATTTTAAGGAATTTTAATCCTTATAATTATAATGTTTATATCCTCATCTACTTTTTCATCTCAACTTACTAGCACTCATTAATCACAGTTTATTCGATCGACACTAAAAATAAACCAATCTGCATTGTCAGTAGAAGGTGTTTTACCTTTGATGAAAGGGATACACTTTTGTAGTCCAATACTGGTAAACCACTGGGATACCTCTTCAGTGTTCAGCTCCTTGAAAGATTTGGCCACTTGCCTCTCTACATCCTGGGGAGAAGGAGAGGCTAGATAGCTGCTAACTTGTACGAGATTATGCAAAGACGTCGAGCAAGTGTCTTGTGAGTACATACACTCAAAAAAATGACTCTTTGCCCTCATAAACATGAAGCAATCATTTTAAGTAAAATGCAACTGAAATATATCAAATCGATGGTTTATTTAAATAGGAAAAATGGAATAGGAATAGGTATATTTACACGTAATCAAATTACTTAAAGTCAGCATTTTGGGCATTCATATTTCTTGAGTGTATAGCATTATACCATACACACACGCATCTATAAACCATTGTTTTGAGTTCTGGCATACAGCTGTGTACTAAAAAAAATTGTGCATATCTCTGTGTATTTTAACTAGAATAGTGAATTATCCAAAATGAAATAATTCTACATTAGTTGTATATATATTTTTTGTATTATTAAATATTAAATCTCCCTGGTATAAGTCTTGCACAAATCTGCTTTCCTGAAAGTTGCATAAATGTTGTAATATTTTTCAAGCACTTCTTTTTAGCAGCTCCTTGCTGTAGGAGTTTTATTATTTTACCTTCTTCTTTGGAAAAATTGTTTTTCCAAAAAATGTTGACTGTTGGGGTGTGTAGTTGGGTGTGTACTGAAAGCATAACTTTTCTTCAGCTTTATTTTGATTTTATCTGACTAAAGCATGCGCTGCCCACACATATTAGGCTTCTTGCTATGCTGGAAGTTCACATAAACAGCCATTACTGTGTGAAATAATTTTGCAAGGATAGCTGCGTCATCCTCTGTTATTGGTAGTATGACTCCTCTGATATCATCTAACTGCTGCTGCAGCTGTGTTTTGGCTCATTCATTTTCGCATCAGTCAGTTCTTTGCCATGAGGAGCCATGATGCATCAGGCACAGCTCAGGCCAAAACTTAACACTCTACAATACTTTTATGTTCTTTTGTCATCTTGTTGTTGTTTTTTTTAATTTGCACAGATCAGATCACTTTATTTTAACTTCATAAAATGATGTGATTACTCTGTGATCAGAGTTTTCAGTACAAACAGTAGTAGTGGTTGGAAAATCCGGAGAGCAGGAAATGACGCACAAAGATGATTGTGACTCAAACATCTGGATGCAAAAAAACCCCAACAACAAGTCAGTAGGTGGTAAAACATCAAGACATAACAGTGAAATTCCAGACGTGTATTCATCTGAATCACAGCTTTAATGGAAATTAGTATGACTACGTTGGATATAAGTGTTTGGACATATTACACCGAAAAAAACATATTTGTGTGTTTAACTGTAAACATTTTTTTTGTCAAAGACAATGAAATGTTTAGTTAAGTGGGGACCCTAAACACAGGTTTTTGTGTAATTGTTCCCTTAGTCATATTTTTTGTCTTGTTTTTTGTTTTGTTTTGTTTATGGCATTCCTGGAAAAAAAACCTACAATGTCCCCGTCAGTGGAAGCTTTACAGAGTAACTATGATTAGATATACGAAGTCTGCCTCGTCTGTGGGATTTCACCATTATGTTGCATGACAGAGCAAAAACAACATATTAAACCATGTAAATAATCCATAGTATCAGCACTTTTATGGCGCTCCAGCGTGAGATGTGGCTGCTTAAGATACATGTTGCACAATTGCTTAAATGACTATTAATGCATGGAGATAGCAAGTACAGGACATGAGCAATTGGCCTTGAAAAAAATTGTACTTTCTTGTGTTTCAGCTAACACGTAGATTGCTAAGGATACAAGCAATCTTGCTTGGCAAATCCTGGACACAAAGACTAAAATCCTGAGACTATTTGTTGAGTCATTGCTTTGACAGATCAAGGGAGCTGGGAAATATAAACAGAGTATATTCTATAATTGCAGCAGCTCTGGGCTGTGTGCTGATGCCACCCTGAAGGCTCGGCTTTGATGATTTACAGTACCTTCTCGGAAAAGTTTCCATTCTGATCCTTAGAATGAGGCATATAGGATGCTGAGCAAAATGCACAAAGAAAAACAGATGAGCTTCTTGTAAGGTTGTGTTTCAAGTTAGTTGGAATAGTAGTATTATGTAGTAACAAAGCTTGCTTGGCCATATTATATTACCAGAATCACCGACAGTTATTTGTCGCTGTCTTGGCGACCCTTCCTCTTCATGGTGTCGATCTGCGGTCTGAGTTAAACCGTGGAAAGTGGCACTCCTAGTCAGCCTGTCCTCGAGACTGCAGGAACGAGTTATCGGCCTCTGTCAAGTCATACAGGTTTAACATTAAACATAAAAAGCAGATTCACTTTAAGTCAGTCTGTAATTTTGACTTCATACACAACATCTCTTGAGCACAAGTCAGATATCTTAAAGGAGATGCTCGGTATATTACCTTTAAATACATACATGTGTGGGTCTTGTTAAGCAAAGATGGAGACTATAGATTACAGAGTATGAAGCAATCATGAAAAAAAACCTTTGGTTGATAGCCTTACCCTTTGGTGAGCAAATGTAGCCATCATGGTTGTGTGAGGAAGTGGGCAAAGTTCACGCTTGAGAATATCTGATAAACTTAAGTCTCTGTTGGTCAGATCATCTGCAAAGACAAAGTCAGTCAATAAATGCATAATTCATTAGCTGTGTTTTTTAAAAAAGAAGAAGAAGAAGTATTTCAATCAAGTCCTTTTTCTTCCTTTTAAGCTAGTGTGTCCTTTTTCTGGCGCCCAGGTCACCAGGTTTATTTGCAGTGCTGATACTGGACGCAGCTAGATGGAGTTGCTGGGCAACACAGCAAAGTCTGTCTGGTTGATGACATGTTTCTCTGACAGCCCACGTTCTTTCCCACAGAAAGTGCATATTCTTCTATTTTCCAAATGTCACTTGGTCAGCGAGCAGATATGTTTATTATCTGCTATCATAACAAGCAAGATGAATGAGGCTGAGAATATGACATCAAAGCCTGGCTTTTTCAGGCAACACAAGGCAGTGATGTGATTGTGACTACTCTGACTTAACTATATGTTTTCCTACTAAAGTGTCAGGACCCCTCTGAGAACTCAAAAACAGTAGTCTGTTCAAATAGATTACAACAACACAAAAATCTTTAACGCGTGTTTTTCATTTCAGGGGCCTGTCTCTGAAAGGCTGGTTTGACATGGATTGGGGTTCAGATGGAGTCAGAATCAGATAAGACAGCGTAATTGGTTTATGCATGTCAGCAGTGGAATCTTGTCTGGGTCCTGGAGAGACAGTGGAGCACATAGAGGGGGGCAGCGAGCTGGCACTCTCTTCATCACCTGGCTGCTCTTGAGTCACTCTGGGAAGGATCAAAAGTCTAGTCTGTTGCAAAGCAGATTCAGAACACTCAGTGCAAAACACAATCGCCTTGACTTGAACAGCCACCTAAGGAAAGTGATGAATCTTGGCTTAATGCGAAGACATGTAGGAGCACCTTCCTGTAGCCGACCTCAGACATGACAGTGTGTCTTTGAAGTGCTGAGAAAATCGCTTCCAGTCTGACTCCATGACTTCTTTTCACCATGAATGGCAGAATGGGCACGAGATGGAGATGTGTCTGAGAATGGTAATGGAGGGTAGCTGTAGCCCTCCCCTTGCCACAGCCAAAAACAATGCCAACCAAAACAAAGGACAGGGAATTTGGGGCAGGCTGAGGGACCTGGCCTGATGTTGCCTTAAAAGGGTGAAAACTCTAATAATGGAACGATGAACATCATTCCTAGTCTGAGTTGGCTCCGTCAGGACACGTCAAAACACAAATAAGTTGTCTTACCCTTGACTGGTTGGCACAGACAAACACATTGCATCCTTGCACCCACACCTGCAGACACACTAAGCACTCCAAGTTTGTGCATGACAGAGTTTGGCAACTGTTTAAACACACACACACAGGGTCAGTGACAAAGCAAAGCTTGAGATTCAGAACTTTTCAGCACATTTATGTAAAGGATAGGCAAAAGCGATGCTTATCGTTTCCAGTGTTATTGTCCAGCTCTGGTTTGAAAAGAGAGTCATCTCTTTGAGAGAGGGAGGAGAGCATGCTGAGTCACAGGAACCCAAAACCTGGGAACGGCCTGACCAGCTACACATTGGGAATACAGACACAATGGCCAAAAAGAGATTCCAACAAAGGGGAATTTCTGCAACTCCCAAAGGAGGCTTTCGAGGTACTGTAACCGTCTCAAATAATGCCTCCAATTTTAATGTGAACAGGGAGCTAAGATCAAAACCATGAGGCAGCACATGAGCTTTAATAGGTGGATGAAGAGAATCATCATCTGGTGTCATTTACCTCTCACCTAAGTTTTTTTTCTAAAGCTTAGAAAAAAGGTTTAAACACAACTACTTGCAAGTTCATGTCATCAAAACTCACCCAAGTTGTGCTCAGTAAATGGTAACAGATTTATTCCGGTGTTGAAGCTCCCTGTGACAGAGAAGGGAAAGGACAACAACTTAAACCTGCTTGAAATACAACACAATAAAGGAAACACATACTTTTCCTTTGTTCTTTCTTTCTCTTTTGCCTCATTGCCAACTTTATATTTAGCTGTGCTCTATTTAGCTGTGTCAGCTCGCTGCTTGTTACGTTGCAGGATGGAGCGGATGCAGAGCATGAGGCAGCTGATGCAACTCTGACATTTATTATTTGCATCTGTGCCTTTCCTTCTGTGATACATCAAATGTTTTTCAAGAGATTAGTCTGCAGTGCATTGAAAGTCTTACCTGGACAACGTTTAGTGTAAAAACACAAGATATTTTGACTTTGGAGTTTGGAGTATGCAACATGGAAACAGGACAGCTTTGGAGTTTTTGAAGGGACACTATTCAAAGCTAAGCTAGGTGGTCTCAGTGTTTTGGCCAGGCTGGGCTATGCTACCTCACCACTTAAAACCCCCCCAAAAAATCCTTTGATATTAATCTTCTCATCCAGGTAGCTCCTGGAAGAGAAGGGCTAACTGTAGTGTGCATTTAAATAAAACCGTTAGACTCACTTTTCTCCTGGTGCTCAGGGAGAGGAGCCACCTGGAAGGTGCTTCGGAAGAGCTCACCCTTAGTTTTCTCTTTATTTTTAATTGGCACAGCCTCTCTTTTTTCTCCAAGCTCATCCCTAAGGCCCCTCTCAGGTTGGACTTCACTATTGGCCGTACTCTCAGCCAGTACACATACTTTTTTTGGCTGCTCAGTCTCCACACTCTTTGTTTTATCCTCGTAAGTGTCCTGGTCACAAGCAGCAACGCTTCCATCAATGCCAGATGTGTGTGTCACACTTTCCTCTGAATTAATTTCAAAGAATTTATCAATCTCTGCAAAGTCAGAGGGCGTAGGTGGAATCAGATTGATGACAGGTGGTGTTAAAAGGTTTTCAGGATCCAACTTGCTTCCAGACAACACAGCTACTTCATCCTCTTGCTCATCATCTTCTCCATTGCTAGAAGTGACTGCTGCTTCAGCCTGGGGCCGTACAGGGAGTGAAGACAGAGGCTTCAGTCTTTTCTTTTTCAGAGCTCTTGAGCAGGCATACACAGAGCTCGCTGAGCGAGACATGCTGTTCCTCGGGGTCAGAGAGTCCTCATCAAACAGGCTGAAGTTAGTGTTAACTATTCCCAGATCCTCCACTGTAATCTGGATAGTCTCCTTCTCACCTGATCCCCGTTGATCCGAGTGTGCATGCAGAGGGGCCCCATTAATCTTTTTCTCCTGCTCCCTCAGAGGATCCTTCTCACCGCGCAAACACGAGCAACAGAACAGCCTGCGTGAAAAACACTGAGGGCTCTTTCTCCATGGGCACCTCTGAGGTCGTTGTTTTACTGCATTTGCTTTTGCCATGGCTGTGATTGGCTGCTGGTTATACTACTAAACACATTTAATTCACACTAACCAGCTCAGCTCCTGCGGGCTGAAATAAGACAAAAAAAACGTCCTGTCCTTTGGTATAAAATGCTACTGTGTGATAAAAGCCACAGCGTCTGCGCTCAGCACAAACACCCAGCTACAACATATGTTGCTTAGCCACCAATTCATGCTCCTCAGCTTAGGTGAACACTTGAAATGAATGCTTGCCTTAATCAGCATCCTTTGATATGATAAGCAGTTCAGATACACTCTGGTTTCAGAGGACCTCGGTAATACAGCGGTGCCCGTCACAGCCTCGTACCCTCCAGTGGTGCCTGGCACCGTGAACTTGATACCTGATACATTCTCAATCAGATCAGAGCAGTATATAGGGGTGTTAGTGAAAAATATCAAAGTAATATCCACATTGGCCATGACCCAAGGTGATGAGATGATCACTTTTCAGAGTTTTTTTATTTTTATTTTAATGATTTAGTATACCTTTAAAAATGTTGTAAAAACACATTTATTTATATATGTATATATATGTGTGTGTCTAGGGCAGATGGTTGTATTAATATGAGGCAGTGTTCAGTTTCTCTGGAGGTCATCAGTCAGCGTGTTTGGACACAGGTGAGAATATGGGCTTGCGGATGCTTGGCTCACACAACCCGTATGGCATCGGATGACATTTCCTTCATTCCACAGGCCCAGTCCTGTTCTCTGCTACTTGATAAATCATCCAGCATCAGCTTAAAACCATTTTGCCACACCACCCACATCGTAGGCTTGTATGAAAAGATGATATGCGTGCTTTTTTTCTCACGCCCATACAGTGACAGTAGAGTGATGGGAATAATTACTCCTCCCTGAGTACCCACCTCTCACCTTTCCTTTTCAGCGTGCTCTTGGAGCGAAAGGAAGCAGCTACTGTTTGTTTCTTTGACGTTGTTTCTGTTTGCATCTTACCGTGTGAAGTTTCAAGGTGTTTATTCACCTGCAATTTATGAAATCCCAGTTTAATATTCTAGAGTTTTTAAAAAGCTTCTTTTATCTGTAATAAAATTAATTGTATTCACCATATTAAAATAACAAGTTCAACTCAGTAAAGCTCAATAAAACTGGAGTTTTGCTTCTGGCTGGTAAAATTCTTAACATAAATAACAGAAGTTTGAGATGATTTCAGTGTGAAGCCAGTTGACTATTGACAGGCTTAGCGCAAGGTTGAAGACTCTTTGTTGCTTTTGGGGGCTTTTATATTGCATCACTCAAAGACCCACATGGTGGTTTCTACTGGAAGCAAAGGTGATCTAAAATAAGCAGCCTGACTTTTGCATTAGCTGCAGATGAGAACGTATATGGATATGAACATGACAGCAACGCTACAAAGCACCGAACCAAGCTGAGAGCTACTGGCTCTATAGACATCAGACAAAATAACATACTTTCCACTGTTTTGGGGATTAAAGATTTAAGAGAAAATCATCTTAAATTAATATAAAATGGTACGAGTTGGTGTGCATCATCAGAAAAACACAGTGCTTTTATGAGGGGAGCTAGAAAGTATGGTCTCTGACATAATCACTATCAATACTTCAAGCCCAACAAAGGGGGGCAGTGGAGAGTAGATGCACAACGCTGACAGGACATAAAACAGAGCCCACCACTTCTTAAAAAGGACCTCCACTGGCATTCACAAGTCTGGATAAAGTTAAACCACACAAGTGCTTTTCATTCGCAGCCTAGTGCGGCTGGCTTTCATGATATCTTGATCTGGTATTTGCAAGAATATCAAGTTTTGTCATAATCCTTTTTCCATGTTGTTTGAATATACCTAAGCAGTAGGGGAACGAAAAGATATATGTAGGATTAATGTTCCGTCTCCTTTATATGGGTTGTGTTTGAAATTAGCTGAAAATCTGCGACCTTACTGGCAGATTTATGAAAAATGAGTTCCTTATGATGAATGCTGAGAGACAGTGTAAGTGACAGAGCAGACAAAGATGAATGCTTTACAGCTGCTACAGCCTGGGGCAAAAAATTGGGAGAGATGACTGAGACAAATATGGAAACCCACCAGTCTGCACTCCCTGAGTGATGATATAAATTCCGAGCTATTCTAATTATTTGTCTTTAACTTTGCCTCTTGGGTTTGTTTGACGTTTTCCTTACATTCACAAAGTTACATCACTTAGTCCTCATTGCTCTCTGTGAGTTAGCCTACATGTCCAGACATAGGTCTGTGAGCATCTGAGCATGCTCTGAGTGTTTTTTTACGGGCTTCACAACCAGAGAGTGGTAAACTCTGGGCACCCCCGAGACAACCGTGAAGCCAACATCAACACCAGCCCGCAGCACTGGGAGGGCGCCTCACTAAAACACCCTCACCTCTTGCTCGGCTGCATTTCTGTGAAACATGTTGAACATTTCCTGTGACAGTCATGTTTCCATACACATAGGCTCTGTGTCCATAGTGTGAACATGACCCTGTTTGGTCATACGGAGCACTCACACACACACAAAAAAAAAGGAAAGTGAAAGAGGATTTTTCGTGACTCTTTTTCACAGAAAAGGAGAACGGTTCAACCGGTCCGTAATAGCATTTACTAAACAAGACGGCAGTGTGAGTCACTTTCCAGGCGCAAGGAATGTCACATCTTGTAAAATCAGGACGAACGGAGGGAGTTATTTCATCAGAATAACATCCACTGAGCTGTCTTTATATTGTGAAGGATGCTGAGTGGCCACACAGGGGCCAAACAATGTGGCGTCATTCAGAAGCCATCGATGTTGGGGGGTCTACAAAAATAATCCTATTCATTTGAGGATGTGGAGTTCCTAAATCAACACATCACAAACTCTGAGCCTTTTCGCCATCGTGTTTCTCTTCAGCAGATGCATCCATTTTGCTTACGTAAACCATCCTGTTTGTGCTCGCCACCACCAAACCTCTTGGAAGTCATACCGAGTGAGCCAAATATTTGCAGTTTCCCCTGTGGCTGATACCTAATAGCATGAGAAAAGAAGTTCAGACGGGGGAAGAAAAGGGCAGTGACCTTGAGAACTTCTGCGCTGAACTTTCCCCTCCATTCCCCCCTCCTCACCAACCAGCGCTCCTCTCTCTAATCAATTACCGTTGGCAGTCAGGAGACCACCAGTGATTAGCAACAGCAAGGCAGACGTGGTTTGGCAGGGTGGGGGGAGTGGATTGCGGGATGTGGAAGGCTGGGAGGGTGGCACGTGGGGGTGGGTGGAGGGGGGAAGAGAAAAAACTTCCTCCGAGCAGCTTTGATCAAAATGCTGCCTCAAATAAAGCGTAATGCATACCCCCCAGTTTAAATGATGCTTGAAGAGCTTTATTTATCCACGAGAATGAAAGATGACATCCTTTTGTGTCCCGTGTCTCAGTCAGTTGCACGTGAGCAGACGGTTGTAGATCCCCGATATTGTTTGCACTCCCATCCACTCAGCTGAGACTGACAGACTCAAGACAACAACAGAGAAACACCACATATAAACACATATCTTTTTCTTTTCAGTTGTTCAGGTCTTTGAAGCAGGAGGGAAATAATTTACAGGCTCCTTTTTTTTTTTTATGAGAATCTGCGCCGTTCCCACGCCCAGTGTGGCAGGAAAGCTTAACAAAATCATTTGTCTTAAACTGGCTGATTGGCTGTCTGGAATCTGAGTGTGTCTTTGACGGTGATTGAAGTTTAATTTGATGAGAGGAACTCTCCCACCACACCCACCCACAACTGCCCTCCTCACACTTTTACTCATTTGCTCTCGATTTTTCACTTTGATCCTGCCGTGTCTCCCCTATGCATTAATAGGTTTATCTTTTTTTATAGGGTGAAGGTAAGGCTGAAGGAGAAAAAGTGGCTCTGGCTGCTTTAAACTGCAGAAATGTTTGTGTCATTAATCTTCCCTCGTGGGGCAAAACAGTGAGAGAGCGTTTATGTGTCAGGAGTAGGGATGGATGAGAGATATAAACAGAGAAAGATTAACTAAGGAAAGATAAGAAAGGCAAAAAAGGGATAAAAGATAGAAGATGTGAGCAGGAGAATTGGGGTTGTAACACAGCAGATTGCAGCGGTCTCACACAAACCTGCTTTACACGATGTGGCTTCCTCTAGAGCTCTCTGCGGCCAACCTCTTTCTCCAACTCTCCCTGCACACAATTAATGGCATTATGAGCACTACTGGAAAGCTCAGCTAAACAGTTGTGTCTCTGATTTTCCCATGGGAACACCATTTTGTGCTGAAGCCAAGCTCTCTGAAGCAATACAGTTATCTCTTTTCACTGATGTGGTCCTGCAGGACCTATGCTGTCGAGATAGCGCAGAGGAAATAAAGCAAGAAATAAAATTAAGCTTTATCTGTAAGTTCAGATCGAGATACATCACCGGAGCAGTGCAGGCTGGACTCTGACTGGCAGTTCTGGAATCTAGTCCGTTTCATTGTCTCTGTCATGAGATGTTTTTCACAGTCGGACAAGTATGGTCACTGTGATGTCCCCAGCCAGAGCATCTGAGCCTCATCAGGCAGGCATTTCAAAGCTGCTGTCATGGGTATTTAGAAAGGGCCAGGCCGAGGACAAAGGCCCACTATTGGCAACTTGTCCATTTGTTCTCCCTTTGAGGTTTCCTAACGATGTCTCTGCCCTCATAGAAATCACTGCAAATTAATTTTAACACTCAGTGAAAAGACAGATTAGTGCCGAGATGGTGGCACAAAGGGTGTTAAAGACGATGAGGGGCATGCTGGACCACAGGCCAGGCGAGGGACATGTTACCCACAGCTGCCAGCATTGACCTATTTTCACCAAACCAGCTTAAAGATTTTTTAGCATCCTCTATTGTGCAAAGACCTTGCAAAGCACACGCCGAAGTCTTATCTGCACGACCCCCTTCGGGCACGGTGCCCTTCGATGGCTCTCGTAAAGTCACTGATGGGGGTTTTAATTAAGTGTGGCAGGTGATTAGATGGTGCATATTTATCTGGAGGGCGAGGGGCAGATGTTGCAAGAGACGACCACGGGGGGAAATAGCTTCATAAAGAATACAAACAAGAGCCCGAACTATTGTGGTGGAGACTTTAGTCACAGACACGACCCTCGCTCTTAAACCAAGAGAGAAAAGTGATTTCAGATTCAATTATCTTCTTTGCAGGAGGAAATGGTGAGCAGATGGCAACAATAGTCACGGGCCTCAGCGCGATCAGCGCTGTTCGTGGACGTCTTTTCTTTGCAACAAATTTACCGTGGCCTCATGAGGTTTTCATTGAAGTGTTAGCACTAGGAGGTGAAGCTTGCCAACAGGTCAATGGCATTATAGAAATGACAGAGGTCCAAAGCTTCAGAATATTTTTAAATAACCCTTTCAGACACTGCGTGCGTTTTCTATAAAAGATTGGCTTTGTCTGTTTGCGTTTTGTCAGCCAGATTTTTTTTTTTTTTTTTTTTTTGGGGGGGGGCAAATGT
>VUQG01001059.1:0-24007 GCA_015106755.1 Etia nguti | reverse complement strand
TTTTAGCCAAATTTTTTTTTTTTTTTTTTTTTGGAGGTGGGACAAATTGTCAGCATGTGGTCGAGTGAGAACAGTTATCCTTCTTAATGCTATGAGTCATCGAAAATAATATAAATTCTAGTTAGCCAGTTACAAGGGTTTGTTATTGGTTTTGATTGAGTTGACAAATTTATAGTTTATACAGTTCATGGGAGAAAGTTCTGAACACAAAGGCTTGAAGGCAAGTCTGAATTTGTCTGCTGACTTAAGCTATCGGAGCAGATTAAGAAAGATATTTGAATGATGATCAAGTTTTTTTTCACACAGATAAATTTCCTCCTTTTAAGGACACATAAATCAGATCTTTTTCTTTTTTTCCGAAAGGCACTGACCCCTCTGAGAGAGCTACAGGCGAAACTTCTAATTAAATTCATGTCATGGATGAATGAGAAGGGAATGTGTTTACTTTTTGGAAACAGACGTGAATAAAACAAATGGGACCAGAGAGAAATCCTGCAACTTTTAAAGACTAACAAAGAGTAAAGAAAGATTCAGAGAGCTCTAACAGACAAGTTATGTGAAAGGCCGTAAAGTGCGTTACAAGTGTGTATAAACCACACTATTATACTGTGTTTAGTCGTACTGTATACTGCAGAAGTATATCTGTCTTTGGTTTGTCTTAACAAGGGGTGAAACCTAATAAACAGTGGCTGAAATATAAACAACAGCCAGTTTCCAGTTTAATGCTTATTGTGTATTATTATAATTGTTATTGTCTACATGTTTTCATTTTTTTTTGCCATATGTCCTTAGATATTTCCAGCTAAGGAAAAAAAGCTCAATTACTTGCAAGTCTCTGCTCTGTTTCATCTTGCATAGGTGTATGGGAGGGTGTGGTTCACATCAGTACAGTAATTTGAGTTTAAGGTCAAAATTGAACTATAGGTGGATTTTTCTATATGTATGTTTTGCTCAGAGCAAATCTAAAAATAAATGCAGCCTGTCATGGAAGACGTTTGAGCTTGTTTATCCACTTTACTGTGCCAACCTGTCTGATTAGTACAGCATGTACTATGCTACAAAGAATCAATAAAGCATGTTCTGTTACATCTGATATTTTATTTTCCCTTCTCTGGCACATTTCCCTCAGGACCTGTAGTCAAGTTGCCACATTTTTAACTTGTTTTTTTTTATTGCATGTGTGCATGTGGGTGCTTATTTAGCTGGATATATCTCAGGCTGAGGAGAAGCCCGCTGAACACTGGAAAACAAACAAAAGACTGCACAAAATCTTTGTCCAATATGTTAAGGAAGCAAAGGGAAGGGCACATGCACACTTTTTTTTTTCCTATGTCAGTCTAACAAAAAAGCTACAAAAGCGGCACAAAGGCCGCCTTTGAGAGCACAATATTAGAATTAATGACTTTAGCAAAACCCTGGAAACACAATGAGATCAAATGTACTGTGTACGTATAAATCACCTATGGCAGGCACCTCGTGTTCACGCACATTGCCAACATTTGAGGAAGCAGGGCTGTGATCGTTTTAGTCTTCACGGACAGAAGTGACGACAGAAACCTGAACCTTCAGCTGAATTAAAGAGGAGGCAGCACAATAGTTGCTCATTTCCTGCTCCGAAGGGGCTTTTCAAATGACCACAAGCGCACTCATCCTGTTGCGGCGATCAGAATTTGCATGACACAAGGCAGCTTTTTTGCTTCAGAACTCGCAGCGTCCTATTAGTAAAAATTTAATTTATGTCATCCTTGCACAGGAATGTACATGTCGGAAAAATTACATGCGTGGTGGTTTCAGTTCCAGGGTTCCAGTACATGTACCGTGTCCATTGTTCAATCGGCTGGCATGCTCTACAAACTTGGATCAATTTGGTGTCAGTGCTCTATGCCGCTACACGTATAAGCTCCTTCGTCCTCTGTGCTGCTCGGGTGTGAGAGGGGAGTATTTGTGTTCTTTTCCTCCTGTGCTGAAAGTCCTCTCAGGAGGCCATTAATGCTGAATGTCTAGTCATGCTAGACAGCAGCAGGCTGTTTTAGTACTCAGGTTGCTGAAGGTTGCTCTTTCACCTTGACCCCAGTGAAACAGGAGACCATGAATGCTGCCTTCCTCTGTTTCTTCAGATAGCAATATGAGGGTTTTTTTTTATGTGCTATATTCTTTACATTTTCGAGTGTATGTTGTTCTGCGGCTCTTTTTCTGTCTTTTTCTCTCTAGTTTCCGTTGTCGTTACTGAATGGAATAAAGGATTAAGCTTCTGACCTCTTATATTCCACTGTTTGTTGTTTCAGCAATATTGCTGCTGGGAACATGCACTTATTGCCTCCAGCCTTTTTTCTATGACAAGCAGAACACATTTCTAGCTATACAGCAACTAGTTTGTGACCAGCCTTGCTGTAGTGCTGACATCAGCACTGTGAAACAGGGTCTTGACAGTCAGGCTCAACGTCTCCCTAAGGCTGTTTGAGCACAGGAAACTAAAATCCATACAGCTTTAGCAAATAGCAGACCGCTGTGCCTCCGAAATAGACGGCAGGTCAGATTGAGGGTCAGCTGGTGGGTCAAAAGAATGGAACAGGTCCATGTTGGCGGTCTGGTTAGGACTTATATTCTTTCACAAAACCACATCCACAGCAGCCACCTCGCCTCATCCCGGGGCCTGGGTCGAATGCCGGGGAATCTGATGGCAGACAGGAAGTCCTTATTGTACTAGCGCAGAGATCCCGGAGCCAGACAGCATACAGGAGCGATGTCATCGATGGCCAGGCCCGGCATATCTTTGTGCTTGCTCACCGTGTAACAAAGACGTAAATAAACACTGTTACCCCCACTGGTCTTCAACTGTCATTTCAATTAGGCAGAGTCGTCATCGAAAGCCACGGCCTGTGTTTTTCGCAGCCACGCCATTACCTCTGACCCCTGCGGCTCGTGCCCGAGGTGATTTTCTTTATTAGTCCATGGGGTCAGTATTTAGCCCCATAGCCATCAGTAGCTGGCTGAAATCTGCAGAGTCAACACTCTGCCTTCCTGGCTCTTAGTTGCATTAGCACACTGAAGCCCCACAGCCCTTCCACTCCCACTCCGCAAACATCCTCCCTAAGGCCAGATAACATCTCTGTCCTGTCCATTCATGAGCCAGCCAAAAGCCTGCGCTCTGAACCCGGGGTACTGCACATGTCGATGTAGGGAGGCTTTCTAGGAAGCCTTTTCAATTAAAACGTGTGAGGCTACACAACAGTTTTACAAGCAGTAAACAGTTTAGAGTTGTTGTCAAGATAAGTAAACTCTGACACCTTGTAATGGCCTAAACTCGCTGCATGATTAAACTCGTTTAGTGTTGGGTGGTTGCTAATTAATCACTTACCTTGAAGGTTTTTTATAAATCCAAATACAGCGTAATAAAACTTTATTGATGTAAAAATGGCAAAAGCAGGCACAGAGGCTATAATCTAGGTCATATTATACTGGCTGTCAGGAGGGGTTTTTTTTTTTTCAAAACCCTCAGTGCAGCCCAAACTGAAGCGAATAAGTTAACAGAGCTGTGACCAAATGCTACATTTTCCAGGAAGCCAAGCCTTTGGGATTGAAACAGTAAATGTTTTGTTACTGACAATAAATCATGACATTGTTTAATTAGCATCCTTCAAATTCTCATTCATTGTGGTGAGCCTCTGAGATGTTTCCTTCTTTGGCTTTTATTCGCATATTTCTCAAGATATTCCACCCATCAATTTTGCCACTGAGAGAGAGAGAGAGAGGGAGAAAGAGAGATAGATGCAAATGGCAATTATGGAGGAGGGAAAATCTGGTGAGGAATAAAATGGGCCGTTGTGATAATCCTCTAAAAGGGATTTACAATCCCTATGAGATAAAGAAACAGTCATTTGCTTATCTAGTGGGGTTTTTTTCTGCATTGCACATTTTTTGTACTTGAACAAAAGTGTTCGTAATTACATCTTCTAATGCATATAAAACTCTGAAGCTGCCATTTAAACATTGGTATCAAACTGTCCTCTACTCTGGCAGACACAGCCTACATCAATGATGAACTCCCTGTTCTGCTGACTCTTCTAACCCCAAGGTTCACCTGAACCTAATCTCTCAGGGAATCTTAGCTATACAAAACTCTGTCAACCCGAGTAAGACGATGCCTTGTTAGCGGTGGTCCCTAAAGAGCATCGGAGACAATGGATCAAATACAAACCAAAATACAAAGAGGCTTTGAAGTATTGTTGTGAGTCTCTATTGCTCATGCCCACCATGACCCTCTGCTCCACCTCTCCTCGTTCGGTATCCAACCCAGTGAAAGTGCCCCATTCTAAAGGAGGAGGGGATCTCTGATTTGCCTATCTCATCTACCTGTGACCTAGATAACAGTGTCTACTTAATGAATGCGTGTTAGTTTAACAGCCTTCGCTCCGGCTCGCTAATGTTTTAAAACTCTGATAAAAGTTCTGTTTCCTGGAATTCCCCTACATCCATCTGACTGAAGAGTCATAAAACAAATGCAGTTTGGAAACAATGGGCGTGTAGGTAGATCACATTCACTTCCGAGCAAAGAGTAAGATTTTTTTTTAAATAAAGAGATATTATATGCAGTGGGATTACATGCAATCCATATGATTACCTTTTACAGTGTAAAGAAAATCCCATGCATTTGTCATCCTTTAGTCATGTTTTTTTTTTCGTAGTTCTGCTCTCTTTTGTTCTTGCCTTTACTCACTCATTAAAAAAATGACCCATGAAACATTAGACGATTAGTCATCCACAAATCCCTAAGATACAAGTGTACTCGGGAGAAAAGTCTTTGTAAATTCAAAAGATTTCAGCTTTTAACTGCAACAGCCTCATAACTTCAAAAAAAAAGAGTCATAAAGATTTCATTAAGCATATTCAGAAAGGAGCCGTGTACTGATAAATGTCGAAAGGCAACTTGGAAAACGAGGCGTTTATTTGTGTGTAGATATTGCAGAGCGCTGCCAGCTTTCACGGGTAACACAATAAAACAGTCGAGCGGTGCTACAGAAATCTTTCATGTTTCCAAATGTTTGAAAAATGGGACTTTCTTTTGCAGGAGGAATCCCAGGGAATCTGATCCTTGGATATCAATCTCTGTCTGCATGATAAAGACACTGATGACAGAGGAGTTGATCACTAGCCTAGGGTGGGGTCCATGCATATTTGTCTGCCGTTCTACAGTAAATGCTGCTGTCTCCACCCAAACTCAAACCACTCCACAGACTTGTCTCTCTTCCCGAGCTGTCTGCAGACATCAAGTCTAACACACTGTACACAGCGCATTTACCTTCATTCCATCAAACATTTCCATGAGACAGGACCACGTGGAGCCTTGGCTAATGAGAAAACAACGTGTATGTAATCAGCTCGAGAGAACGGTGGGGGGAGTTCTGCAAAACCTCAGTAAAGCTATCGCTGGCAGGGGTTGCTTATGATATGGGCTCGTCGGTTTCTGCCAGCTGGCACCGAGGCCCTGGCAAAACCGTCCCTGGTGGTTAATGGATCATAAAGGTTTGCTGGGAGCCGCTTCACAGCTCGAGTTGATTTAGTAATGTAACACAAACCCATTAGTACTGCCTTTTGCTGCAAGCGAGAATGGCATTTAGACTCCACACAGCAAAACACAGACTTTTAGCTCTTGTAAATCATCACGCCTGGGCAACTCTCACTAAAAAAAACTGTAACACATTTCATCAGAAGAATTGATAGAGCTTATCACATAATAACTGTAAAATTATTGGCATGCCTAAGGCAATTAATCTTAACTGTTCCATGTTAAACTGTAGGAGCAATTTCCTAACCATTCAGTCCACAAAAACAACCCAGTAAATTCAAAATTAAGCCAGCATTAGTAGCCTATTACAAGGAGAAGCGCTCCTTCTGAACACTCTACTCAAGCCCTGAGTCAAGAAACGAAAGATGAGTGCATTAAAAAGAAACAGATGGTTCACTCTTACCTTAATATGAACAAAAACAACTATTCCACGAGTGTGAAGTTCAACTTTGGAACACGAGGAATATGTTATTGGATGCTCACTTTCTCTGTTTGAAGACAAGAGACACACTGGAGATGGTGTGTTGGCACGAGGACAACCGCGGCCGGCTGACAGAGGGGATTAAACAGTATTAAGAGTGTCCAGATGCATTTGTTCAAACTAATACGCTGACATACTGACACACTGCACTGGAGAATAAACAATGAGCAAAACCATTTTTATTGTTTCAGCACTCAAAACCAGGGCCCATCCTTCGCCCATGTCAACATTGCACATTGGATCTTGAATCAAGCTCGTTGCTACTGTAGTTCGGACATTAAACCTTGGTTTTCTACATGCGCCTTGTATCATTCATTTGTCTGTAGCACCGTTTTGTTTTTTTTTAAAGCTGATTATAGTCGGCCAGATGGGCCCCAATGCCCACACCCAGTCTGTCAGTGTTACAGCTCCTCCCCCCAGTGAATTATGCACATCTGGATGAGCAGATGAAAAATAGAAACAAACTAGGTCATGTCTGTATTTGAAGATAATAGATTTTGTGTTTGTTCTTCAGATTTCTTCATCATTACTGCTGCTGCGCCATTATTAAAGTGTCGCTATAATGCAACATTCCCACACAAGGACACCCACAAGATCATTTCATTTCTTTTATGGCCAGTTTAAATACAGTTCTTCTATATAATGTAAATCTCCTCTGGGATCACTGAAGGAAGTCAGGGAGTTTATGAACCTGTAGTGTACTTATAATGCCTAGAAATTCCCCCAGCTGCAGCTCAGAGGCTAGCCCTGCTCCCTGGATGGTCTCCCCTGGAAGTCTCCTGTGACCCTTCAGACTTTCCATAAATCTGCTGAGTGATTGCGGTGGTCAATTAACACTCTATGAATTGCTCCCAGTGGAGAGAACGGTCACATCCGTAACAGCAAGAAACCAAAGCCGCGCGGGTTCACTCTGAGTTCTGCAGTAATAACACAGTGGACCTGGTACAATGAAAAATGGGTTGAAGGCCCAAAACTAGAATAGCAGCTATTGTACTGGTGGTAACACAGTCACTCAAGTGCAATATTCAGGAAGGCCATTTCATTACATCCAATAGAGCCTCAATCATGTGTAAAATTTGCAGTTTGAATGGGCTTGCTATCATATCAATCATCAGGGGCTGCAGCGAAGGCTAATGGAGGCTTTTTCTTCCTGCTTACGCTTTGTGTATTTTGCTCCCATTTGCGGTATCAGAGACTGGACCAATTTAGACTTATTTTAATCAAGACTAAACTCTCAGTCATTACTGGTGTGCTGAAACAGGTTGTTTGCATCAGTATGTTTCCTTTTTAGAGGGAAAAAGAATTTTCTCTGTTGGAGGAAAGACATTCGTCATAATGGAGTATCTGTTTAATGTTAAATACAGCAGTTTACCTGCAAATGATTTGTTTGCTTATTTTTCAGTTGTGAGTTTGAACAGAAACAATGGTAGACCTTTTAAACATTTCTTTATTTTAGGAATTTGGAATATATTTTCATCAGAAAGCTTCTGTTAGCAATGGCAGTTTCATATTGGCTAGTCCCCAACTTTTTGGTTAAGTGGTTAAACGTTTTTTGTTATCCTTTGGCCTTTATTTTTATGCCATCATAAGGTCAAAATTTTAATTTGATAATACTTGGGTTTTGGTCTGAGTTGAAGCAAAAAAGAAAAAAAAAAATTGTTTGGAAGGCATTTCTGTACTTACTGTCTGCCCAGACAAGGGGTGAGCAATTAATTTTCCCAAGCAGCCAGAATTGAGAATCTGGGACTGCTGTGGTGGGCCACATGAAAAAGTTGAACTCAGCTCTACCCCATATTAATTTTATCTCTTTATAAACCGCTACAACAAAGAGTAGATTATTATTTAATTAAATTTAATTCAGTTTCTTTTTATTTATATGGCACCAATTCATAACAACAGTTGTCCCTCGAGGTACTTTATATTGTAAGGTAAACCCTACAATATATATACAATATTAGAAACCCTAACAATTCCCTTTTAACAGGAAGAAACCTCTCCCATCATCTCTATTTAGCACTGACTTACACAGGACCACCTGGTGAGTAATACAATGCAAAAATACCAGTTTCAGTTCTGGGATCATTTCAGTAATTTTGTTTTGCAGCCACTTCAAAAGTCAGACATTTTTCCCTTTCAGATTTAGACAGCCATCAGTTGTAACACCTGCCAGTTTGTCCCATTGTATGTACTTACATTCACGAACAAATCATTTACCATCTTAGTCCCTTTCACTGAGTGCATTGCTGCCAGCTCCTCCACAATCTCTTTTGTTACGATTCGTTAGGAGAGTGGCCCATTTTCAGTCTTTTTCTTTCCAGGCCATATTAGGTTGGCATTCTTTGGGAAATCATAAAGCTTGATTGCTCCATCCCTGGATGTGTAAAGCTTGATAAAAAAAAAATAAAAAAAGCCTTACAAGCTTTGAAGCTTTGCTAGCAAAGGTTCAGATATCCATTCCCGCTCTGCATCAGTCAAGTTCTTGTATTTCCCTCCGTGTTTTATGTCTCAATGGCGATTCATACTGTAATCCTTTTAAACACAGCAATCTGCTCTCCACAAGCCAAGCACGTGGTCTTACCTCTTACTTTAGTAAAATAAATACTTAGAAGTCCATATCATGTCAAAAACTATACATTCTGTGTCCATCTCTGTGTCTGTGAAACACATTTACAGTAAAACATCACTCTCTTGCACACATGTATGTACATACATTTTAAAAATATAGCAGTAGCCTTTGATGCCCAGGTTGTACAGCACCATACAATTCCCAGGTCAGGCCTACATTATAGGCCATGGTAAATAATACCTATTGAACATCTGCCTGCTTCATTTAGTTCAAAGACCTGATGTTAAGTGTCTTAATGTTGGTGCTGTTGAATCATAGCCCTAATTGTGAAATACTTTTTCTGGGAACATGTAAGCATATAAACACGTATGAGTATTTTATAAGCGGTTACGACATTTAGGAGCAAAAATATGTTCAAATCAGGATTCCAGTGAGTGACATTATGCTAGCTATGGCTATATTCTATGCTTTCCATGGGAGAAACTATCCTTTATATCCCACACTCGACGACAGAGCATAGTTGTCTTGTTGCGAGGAATATTATAGCTGAGTCAAACAGTTTATATTTGCAAAAGCATTCATAATGTTGCACTTGAAGCAACTGATACAGCTAGCTGTTTAAAGTCCTGTTGTTTTTCTCACCTCGGGACACCTTGAAAATCTCTCCATAAAGTATGAGTCCTGTTTTTCGATTGATTTCCAGCATTTTGTGACACACTCCCCTGAATTCCAGCAAAAGCTCCGGGGGAGGATTATTTCAGATGCTGTTTGTCAATCACACAAGCGCTCCTTTTGCAGCATACTGAGGTGCTGACGTGTCCAATGACAGTCCTTCTATCTAGGCACCCACTGTGCTACACATGAAAACAAACATGGGGAAGCACAGAGTTGACAATGCTGACATTTGAGATTCACTCAGCAGATGTAGGAAGCTGAGGAAGTCCCAAAAGGGAAGTGGTGCATCATCACATTGATGAATCACACAGGCTGCTTTAAAAATAACCCATATTATTTCATTGTGATTTAGATATTAGCTTTCAATACTAGAAATCAGCTTTCCTTTTATGGTATTTGCTGGTTTGAGCAGGTGCAAATGAGATCAGTAAAAAATAGGCATCCAAAGTATTGAACACATTTTTTCATGAAATGCAATTTTGTGCTCTGTTTCGCTTAGTTTTGATTCTTCGTGTTCGTGCACTCTGTTAATTGTGCCAAAAAACACAACAGCTTTATATTCAAATAATAACAAGAACCTCATTTTTAATTGAATGCACAGCTTGGCCCTCAGCTCCAAATGTTCATTAGCCTTGGAATGACATCATCTGCGGTCACCCTTTTGGGTGTGTGTTGATGGCTCAACACATTTACTTTGTTTACAGATGCTGTGACTTGGAGTGTGGAAAATAGGTGGTCAGTACCCCCACAAACCCTGTAATTTGCACTTTGTTGGCCATGTTTTTTTATGATGCTGCGAACAATTATGTATACAAGGAACATCCAATAAAAGACACTAATATAAACATTTTATGACGGCAGACAATCTTTTTCCCTAGTACAAAGACATTATAGGAGGTAAACACATGACTTCATCAACTACATTTTATCTGGGGAGTTAAAATATACACCCAGCAAGGTGCTTGACAGGAAAATCAATAACAGACACTTGCTTTAGTCTAACATGTAGTGCAGTGTTTTTGAAGGATCCGAGTCTAGTCCAGCTTTGCATAACCCAGCTGTGGCTTTTGGTTCCTAGCAAAATGTTTTTATGTCTAGACGTTGCACAGAAATAGAAACAGTGAATGGATTTAGCCGAGTGTCAACTCTGTCCTTCTCTGCACTTTCTCATGAGTGAAAGTAAGCACGCCCTTCAGTATTGCTGGCAATTGGGATGGGATCGCTAATGCTGAGGATGTATGAGATGCAACAAGGATATCTGAACTAAAGTTGAAGGCCGCTGCACTAAACTAAGATGTTTATTTTGCATGATAATGTAATGCTGATTTAAAGTGAAATGTTTGAGCAAGGAAAAAGTGCATGTCAGCACAAAAATATGAGTCCTATGTGCATAAGAATCATAATTGAGAAAGTTGTAATGGGTAATGACTTTAGTGCATTTTTGCGAATATTAAAAAAAAAAAATAATAAGTGAGGGAAAAAAGTTGGAAGTAACATGAAAAAGGAGTAGAATTGGGTGAGAGTTTTCCTTTGCTGCTCACAGTGATGAAAAGCAGGGAGTGCGTGCGTTTGATGAATTGCCCAAAATCTGTTATTTCATTGGTCCTTCAGCAGTCTATTTCTTTTAACTGCTGTCACATTGTTTGCTTGAAATGCCTCTGGCTTTTGTTTTTCCTCTCAAACATAAATGCAAAAATCCCAAATGTTTTAAATGAGTGTGCAATTTACATTTCCACTTGACTGTTTTTTGCTAAATTCTATTTGAAAGGTGCTTGCCTTATGAGTCAGGCTTTGGGAATCCCCTCGCCTGTTCCTAATGCACAGCGACAAACTGCAAGTATGGATCAGGATCTCCTAACATTCGCCACAGGCCATATAGAGCAATCAATTTATCGCAGGGCTGGAACAGCGGTTCCAAGGCTTTTAACTGCAACACAAGACGTGGTCCTGTGCTGCTCACAGGGAGAGAGAATGAAGATTGATGGCCAGATGAAACTCTATTATGACTAACCCCCTTGGTGGCTTTAAGGGGGTGCCGCCAGGCTGCTTTGAGTGTGCCAGTGGTGCTGGTGGGGCGAGCGTGGCCCTGCCAATGAGAGCGACGAGGAAGACGTTTGAATGTATGGCACAGTTAAATGCTAAAGATGTTTTATGGAGTCTCGGTGATCTGATCTGCATTGTGTTGATCAGCAGTCAACAGACAGTGGCCCGACTCTGGCAGAGGTCCACGCTAACAAATAACAGCTTTAACTGTGGAGAACAGATAGTCTCCACTCTTATTCTGAGTAATGTCTGCCTCTCATTCACTGGGGCGGCGCATAAAAAGCTTTCAGACACCGGGGCCATGCCAGAAGTGACATCACACCATATTTTCTCCTCCTATGAGGCAGCCTGTAGCAAGATGTTAAGGAGGGTGACATGACAAAACCACCTCTGCTTATGAACGTGTATGTAGGTGTCAACGCCCTTTTTACACGTGCGACAGTGTGTGCGTGCCGTTACTTGTGCCAGATTGTACCGTACAGGCGTTTGATGTTGGTGCAGGTCTGTAAAGTCATTTTCCCCTGAAGCAGAGTTAAACAGGGTAGAGGTAAGTTGTATGAAGAAAAAGGAGATTTATTGGACCGCCGAGGCATTATTCAACTTTTTTTTATTTAAAGAAAAGGTAGAAGAACTGATATTTCTGCAGGCTACAACCAGACAGAGGAATTGGTGACTAAAATTATGCTTCCCACATTCCATATATTGTACTTTAGAGGATAAATTTGCTTGTTAAAAGATGTTCTTGCTCACCCTTTTTTCAGTGGGTTTTTTTGTGTCGAGTCAGTCAGGAGACAAACTTGTGCCTCGCTTGCTGGATGCTCAATCAATCCTGTTGGAAATGAACAACCCGCTCGGCTGGAACATTAAAGGATACTCTTAAATCCTTATGATTTTTTTTAAGGCATTTGCACACCACATGTTTGTTTTTTAACTTGCTGTTGGCAACGACTGTGATTCTACACTTTCATGTTCCTTCCATTGTAAGCTTACTTTTGCCTGAGCCACTCCGCAGTGTAATTTATATTTCAGCACTGACTGCAGATAAAGACAAGAGCCTTTGTGTCTGTGACAGATGGAATGTAACCAGGAATTAACTGAGCTTCAAATGACCTAATACAGCTAAATAATTACCCGCGATGATTGCAGTTTGCTTAAGCACTAGATAGAGCGCTTCTGAGGTCTCATGTTACAAAACACTGTTGCATCACACGCTCTACTTCTGATCATTACCCGGGCTAGACGTGTGGTCGTTTCTGCGGGCTTATATATGGAAACATGAAACAGGCATCACACCTACAACTTCCCCTGTGCAATCAGGGCTTGTCTCTGTGGTTGTCACAGTGGCTGACTTTCATTTTCATACTTTTAAATTACCCTCCTCGCTGCACATCATTTAGGTATTAGACTGGGAGGGAGAGTGATGTCGGAAGAGAGAAGGTGGGGATGGAGGAGTATGTTTGCTAAATTTTTTCCCCCTTAGTTTAGCCTCTCTTCCTCGCCTTTCTGCTGCATTCCCTTGTCCTCACTCTGCAGTCTCTAACAGAAGAGGGCTTCAAGGAGAGGCTGGTCGAATTCAGACAGGGATGGGCCTGAAAGAGACATATTGTGAGGTCACATTCTTCCCAAATGCAGACAGGAGCCAAGTCAGTAGCAGGCGGAATTACCCCCATGAATCATGCCCATTGTGATGCCTACCCAGGATGAGAACATGGAAAGGAATTAGGTACGACATAGCCTTATCGGCTTCCCATTCGGAACCGGGCAGCCACTTGCTGCAAGCAGCCTGGTCAGCCCGTCGCATCCGCGCTCATGTAGAGTGTCCATGAATGTGGAATTCCTCCACTGCCATGTGTTGTTACTTAAGGGTGTGCTGCAGCCAAGTTACTGCGCACTTTTCCATCCACGCCCGTCCTCCTGTCTGTGCACTTCCTTCCCTCCCATTTACCCAGAGATCTTTGTGGTAGGTCCTGGAGTTCAGGCAATATTAGATTGCACCTCTTAAAACATGTCAGGCTTTGTGGTGAAAATTAAAGAATGGAAAAATGTTGAAATGTAACATTTTGCTTAGGGCTTTTTCACGTTCGAACTGTTAGAAAAAGGGAGAAAAGATGAGACAGATGGAAACACATTTGACAAGTTTTATCGTACTGGGTTTATTTTTCATGTGCAGCCCCGTGTTATTTCCTCTTTGCAGAGTCAATGCCAGGCGGCATGTCTTGGGTGGCATCTTTGTTTTTGAGATCAAACGGTTAACTCTCTGGAAAACTGAAAGAAAACCTGAAAAACTAAAGATGTTTTCAGCACAGTCCCGGGGGATTATTTCACCTCAAAATTCTATTTAAATTCACTCAGACTATGCTGTGTGCAAGGAAATCCCCTTTGCATCTGCTCTTTATGTCCCGAGATTCTTGCATGGTATGACAAATGAAGCGGATTTCATAGCGAACAAAGAAAGGATAAAAAGAGACACAAAGTTTTCACTGAGAATAAAACTCACTAATAGAAAACACTCCATAGCAGAGGAGTGCACAAAAAATGACCCTCTGGTGGTTTGAATGTAAAGAGCCAGCAGAGGATAAATGAGTCTCTGTGTGATAAACTATTTCATGGTTGTATTGAGCTTTACATGACTTCAGCTAAAGGCTTGTGGGATTCTGTGATGGATGGTAAGCAATCCTCAAACCTTCTGAAGCCTGGATGAATGAGGTAAGACGGGCAGCCAGACAGGTAAACAGACTGACCCAGGAAGTCCCCCATAAGCATTTTCAACTGTCCGCGAGGACAACAAAAGCTATAAAAATGGCTTTTGTCAGTTGAATCTAGCAATTGTGTGGTTGTGTGTTAAGTTTCCATCAACACCAGGCAGAACGGGACAGGGTATGAGCAGGAGTCACCCCCTCCAACCTCCTTCAGCCCCTCCTCTCCGCTCTCTCTGCTTGGGAAGGGCAGGCCGGGTGGGGCTGGCAGAGCTGTGAGGGCCCTCATACCTCATAAGGGCATGACACAAGCACTGACTGCATACATCCGGGGAGTGAAGGCCTTGTCATAACATAGCTCTGTGCAAAATAAAATAAACACATGAGGTGAGAGGGTGGGGAGCGATAAGGACACACGGGGAGGGAGCCCAGGTAGGAGAGAAAATAGCTGCAAAAGGTTTTTGCTGGAGAAAGGTGACTCATGAAACAAAGCCAGAAGCCTGCACCGCCACCCCCCTCGACTTGATTACTATTGAGTAAGCCCCAAGTCCATTAGCCTAAATAACATCCAGGTGTTGCTGTGGCTATGGTGGCTTTTTTCACTGGGGTGTAAACGACCTGCTCCTTTTCATGCTCCAACACGGGAGGCCGGGAAACAGGCCAGACAAGCACCATGTCTCCTTGGGCTATTCCTCTCTCCTTCTCCCCTCCATCACCAGTGTTCCATCAGGAGTCCCGCTGCTCCTCTGTTCATCTGCCACCTTGAGCATCACCGGGAAAAACAAAAAAAACACTGTTGGTCTCTGATCTATGTGTGCGTTGAATGTGGGTGTCTTCTCTCCCTGGGTGAGACCTCCCTACATAAAGCGTTCGCTTCCCACAACTGAGCAAGGGGGCCTCTTAGCTCACACCGAACATGCTTTCTTTTTTTCAGCATTTTAATGAGGAATAGGAGAAAGAGAGAGGGAGAAAGAATGTTTGGCAGAAAAAAAAGGTGGATGGATTTTTCAAAAACAGCCACAGAGGATTTATTTGACAGAGGGAGAATGGAGAGAGGGGGAGAGTCAAGAGACATTCTGGATGTGGAGACAAATATGTGCACATGGAACCGCATTACACCCATGTTACTTCTCATTACCTCCAGATAAGCAGCAGTTCACCGCAGCTGGCTGCTGTCTCTCACTAATGGCCACTATACTACAAATTAGTGGCTGTGGCCAAGTCCAGTCTTTTAGGCTATTAGGCCTGGACTCTGAGTATATGTTTCACAATTGAGAAATAAGTTTGAATGTTTGTCATTACGTCCCATTTGAGGCCACTAGTCATTCAGGCAATAAAACCCCCTTTATTCTTATTCTCGGAGATGAGAAGCCAGTGTAACTGGACTGCAGTAACCTAGTTACAAAACAAGTACATATATTCTAAACACAATTAAGATCACCTTTATTTACCAAGAGCATTGTGACTTGTTGGTATCGGTACACATCATCACGATGGTGCGCTGGTTAGCACTGTCTACTCACAGCATGTGGGTTCCTGGTTCAAACCCTCTTTGAGTTTGCAGAGTTTGCATGTTTTCTCTGTGCCTGAGTAGGTTTTCACCAGGTTTACTACCCATATTCCAAAGTCATGCATGTTGGAGTCACTGGTGATTTTACGTTGGTCATGAATGAGTCATGTGAAACGCAAAGTTTCAACATGACTATGCGTTCTTGCGAAAAACAAGTGAAGCACCCCCCACGATTCAGTAGCTTGTAGAATCACTTTTAGCAGCAATAACATTGAATTGTTTAATTGCTTTTTCTGATTGACTGTATCAATCTCTTATACCTTGTGGAGAAATTTGGATCTGCTCTTATTTACAATGTTGCTTTGCTTTTTTTGAGGTTTGCAGGCATCAGTTTATGCAGAGCACTTTTAAGGTCCCAAGAAAGCATTTCAATAGGGTTGAGGTCTGAACTTTGACTGGGCCACTGTAACACCTTAATTCTTTTCTTTTTCAGTCATTCTGTTGTAGTCTTGCTGCTTTGCTTGGGATCATTGTCCTATTGCATTTTGTGCCAAGCTCTAGCTATCAGATAGATGGGTTCACATTTGGTATACAGAGGAGTTTGTGATCAACTGAATAAATGTAAGGTGTCCAGGTCTTGTGGCTGCAAAACAAGCCCAAATCAGCATCCCTCGCTGTGCTTGACAGCTGAAATGAGGTGCTTGTGGTGTGTTTAGTTTGCACCAAATGTGACACTGTGTATTACAGCCAAACATCTCCACTTCTCACATGCGTCCAAAGGACATTATTCCAGAAGTCTTCTGGTTTGTTTAGATATAACTTCTCAAATTGCAAACGGTGCTGCCATGTTCATTTTAGAAAGAAGAGGCTCTCTGTTGGTAACCTTAAGAAATAAGCATACTTGTTCATTCTTAGTGTTGTAGCTTTTGTGTTACACAGTCTGACCTTGGGGTAAATTTGTGAATATACCTTCTCACTGTAGAATGATGGACTTCCATCTTGGCATTGTGTTAACACACACCTGAATGCTCCAGACCAGCAAACTGCCAGAACTTTTGCTTTCAGTGAGGCACTCACACTTGCTGATTAGCATTTGATTAGTAGCACCTGGCTGCTACTCGCGCTCTTAAAAAATCTGCGTTTTCAGAAATACCCGTGTATGTGTGGACATAGCCTTAATTACCATGGAAGCAGTAAGGGTGTACTTTTTCCCACATTGCTTCTGCAATTTGGCTAAGTTATTATTAAATAATCACTAAGGGTATCCTCTGTTTTTTATTTGATTTAAATGGAGCCTATCCTAGCTGTCATGGGGCAACAGGTGGGCTACGCCCTGTACAAGTCACATGAGACAGAAAATGACTCACACACACATTCACAGCTTCGGCCAATTCAGAATCACCAGTTAACCTGAAATGCATTTCTTTGGACTGTGGGAGGAAAGCAGAATCCACAACATGCAAACTCCATACAGAAAGGACACAGCCAGCAGGCGGAGTCCAAATCTTCCTCTTGAGGTAACAGTCCTAACCACTGCATCACAAAAATTACTTAAATATTATGTATAATGAAATTTTACATACAGTTGTAGTTGCGACCACCATTGCACTTTCTTTTACATACAACTCTAAATGCTGCTATTTGAGTAGTTATATAAAACTATAAAATAATAGTAGTTACGTGCTTTATATAGTAATCAGCACAAGATGACATGTAAAGATGAAACCCACATAAACTGTCTTATTGTGGTGCAGAAGAGCTAAAGTTCACCTTTGCATAGATTCCCATGTATATCTCATATATAACAATTAAATATCATCAAATTGCTCCAGCTTTCTTAAAGAAACAAAATCTTTTAGAGAGAGAGAGAAAGTTACATTTGTGTACACAAGATTATGCTGTGTGAGACACTGTGCATACATGCTTGAATCAAATACTGCACGTGTGATTTTTATCAGCCATGTATGGGTGTGTATAGATAACAAAAAATGGTCCCTTTACCCAAATGATCAGTGTTATATAATTTAATATAGCCATAATAATTACATTTCTGTTTTCTGTAGGTAAGTATTTGCATAGATTATTTATGGTTTATTGGGGCAGTGTTAAGGAAATAAGTAGTTCACTTGCCAAAGTATACAAATTTTTTAGTTTAAGTTGCAAAATCTTACCACACAAAAGTCCAACCAACTGCTACAAGTATTAAATGAAAACATTTGACTGACATTTGAAACACATACTCACAGGTATCCAAATTTTGTAAAGTATGAGTGCATACTCCCAACATAATGCATATCAGGATAAATAAGTTGAAAGGGTTTTTGTTAAAAATCAAAGAAGCGCAGCGGAAGAAAACAGAAAGGGAATAAGAACAAGGAAAAAATGCTAAAACTAACCTTCTCTGTGTGTCAGGTCAAAAGACAGCATTGCAGCATTGTCTTGAGCGAGGCAGTGTGGAAAGCATCGTGTGGAGTGTTGAATTTGAGCATAAATCTGTAAGTTGTGCTGAAATTTCAAAAATTGTTTGGCAAAGTTAATCATTCAGAACATACTGAGTTTTGTTGTAGCAGATGATCATTACGGGCGGCGTGTCATTTTTGCGTGGTTCATAAACAGACAACAAAAAAATAAAATAAAATACAGGGACCCTGCATACTCTGCTCAGGGCTTTGTGTGTGTCCTCAGGTGATTACACATTGGATGGAGGTGCTTAATCACTCCACCCTTCACCGTCTCCAGTATTCTTTTCTAGGTAGTGTATCATGGATGTTAAAACAAGAAGCTCAATCCTTGCGCTTGCACTTAGTGCTTTGTTTTTACTATTTACCCATATTGCTTACAGCTGTGCTTCACCTCTGGTTTGCCGTTGCTTTCAAAGTAGTTGGTGTTGTAGTACAAGCTCTATTTTGTCCTCTGTCAACTCCCTATGATGAGGTCTGTGAAACATTCACTCAGCAGGGATACGAGCGGTTACAGGAGGCTGCATTGGGGACAAACCATGCAGAAAATCCACTCATCTCTGAGGTGACCATTACATGTGGTATGTTGACATGATATAGGACTAGATGGTGTTTTAGGTGAGGAGCACCTCACATGGGAAAACATGGGATTTCAGCCTTAAACAACCATGACAAGGGAACAAAACCCGTGCTCTGATCCTTAAGCTCCATAATGACTGGGTGCATGTCCTCCATAGGGAGTGATCTGTGTTTGCAGTGTTGAGATCTGTGATCCTCGGGAGCACTCTATAGTACAGCGGAGTACAATGTTAAGTATTGTTGCAGTGTCTGGAATCTGTCCAGCTTGATTATAGCTAATATAAAGATATGAGAGGTGTATGTAGATATTTTTGAGCAAAATCTGCTTACATAGTGTTTTGTAGAGATCACACAGGTAAAAGTAAAGCATGTGTGTTTATTTATAGATGTGTTTGTGCATGCTAGAGGTTCAGAGTTGTGAGTCTACATAAGGCATACATCCCTTACTGAAACCATGTAGGAGGAAAAAGCTACTTTAGCACTGAATAAATGTTATTTATGGCCACTTTGACAGATGATCATTGAGAAACTGTACACACGGAAGCCGACTTCAAGTACTTGGCAAAACAAACCAAGAGGAGAGTCCTAAAAGCAGCGCAAAGCAAATTTTTCTTTTGCTGCGAATGATTTTGTAATATGTAGTTGAAGTCAAAATGTTCGCTTCAAGCAAAACCTACGTGAATGAACAGTTTGTTTAATTAAATGTGTAATAATGGACAAAGCATATAGCCAGGTGTCTTCCGTCAAGCTCTGAACGTCTTCTGAAAGCTTGCTCTGCATTACGGTCGTAAATGCCATGATTCAGTGGAAAAGCAAGCATGTATTGACAGGTCAAGCATAATGGCAGTCATTGCCAAAATTGAGAGTCACTTTTGGCATTGCAGCATCACCCAAAGGGTTGGGACCGAATGACTTATGATCATATAATGTGAATAATTTCCTTTAGGCTCTTTGTGATTACAGTGTTGACGTAATATTTTTAGTGTTACATTCTCATGCAACATCGCTGTACTTGGCGATTCTTAAAAAGGGACAGTTTCACAATACAGAATTTCAACAGAGCACCCACACATGTGGACGGGATTAGCTGCTGATAGACTTCTCATTTACTGTGACTTTGCTTTTCATGTTAAGAACCCTGTGTTCGAGTGAATTTGCTCTGCATGTCATTGTCTTGAACCCTTTTAACGCCCCGTTATTAAACACTCTGCTCTACTGCAACTCACTTGTATTAAGCTAGCTTGTTTTTACTGTATTGTGTTTGACTTGCACACTAAAACACCCAGTTTCCATGGCAATGGGGTGAAAGCCTTATTTGTTTGTAGGCTGATTTGCTCACCCTCAATGGTTCAGTGCATTGGGTTGGACTTGCATGTTTGGTGGATTTGATGAGTGAACAGTAAATGTTCACAGTGTTTTGGAATTGGTCCATTTGTGACCCAGTTTTCTGGTCTACAGTCCAAACTGAATTGACATATTAAAAACAACTGTTGCTGGTGTGACAGCGTAACTGGAGACACACTGAAAAACAAGTGTGTGGCATTGTTGTGTTAATTAAGTACATTTCTTTTACTTTACAACATGCCGGCCTTGAGCGCATGGCAGTTATAGAGAAGGCATCAATATACTACAGTACCTAAGTACCGCATAGCCCACAATTAAAGCCATGTGTGCTATGATGCACTACATTGTTAAAAAGAAAATGTAGACAGTAAGATGTCACATCACGATGCCCACGACTTTGATGCACACACAGATGATAAGCAGATTAGCCGTGCCAGCATTTTTTTCCCCCAATAAAGAAAATGCATCACCCTATTTAACTGGAGGAATACAGCATCATTAGCTGGAGGTTCTCAACCAAACTACAGGGCATTTTTACAGTGGGACGGCTGAATAAATCAGCTCTCTTGGAGTTCTCAAACTAAGTAGGTTTTACTTGGAGTCTTTGATCTCAGCAGAGCACCTGCATCCGATGTCTCAAGGAAAATCCTTTAAAAGTCAGAGGCATGTTTATGTGGCTGCCACAGAAACCTGCTTTCTCATCACTTTATTATCAAGTCTTTTAACTCTGTCTGTAAAAGAGGGCCAGACCGAAGCTCCCAAGCAGTACCAAAGCATAAGCATGAGGAAATACCTATAGACATAATAATCATTAAATGATTAAACTGGGAAAACAGGCACTGAGTCATCTCATGTGTATTCAGCGTTAAGTGCTGCAACTCTCAGGAGGCACCTGTGTTCCATCAGGATGCCATTAGAGTCTAAAAAGATCACATCTAGGATCCTACTAACATCCTGTTTCTGCTGACTGTGTGTGTGTGTTTGTATGTGCGTGCTGTATAGGGGATGGTGAGGGTCACAGTCCATGTGTACTGTATATGTGGGGAGGAGGGGGGGACCATAAGTTGTTTTGTTTTAATCAGTTTCGCTTGTAATCACACTGCTTAGAGTTGGCAGGCGACAAGATTGGAGATGGGCCCAATGTGGGTAAAATGACTTCCTGTCTCTTGCTCTCCCTCTCGTGCTCTCACTCTCACGGGTTGACTCATAGCCGGGGAGCGGCCGTGCATGTGAGTGTGAAGACGAGGGGAAGTGAGCTCATTGGTGGGCCGGCCTTGCCCTCTTGGGGCCAAATCACTGCCCGCTAATTAACCACAGAGTGGCCCCTTCCCAACAGCACCCAGCAGGGAGTCCACTCACCGCAGCAGTTTAGCTTAAAAACGCTGCAAACCCCAGTACTGTGCAATACTTTCCTGCATCCAGTGCAACATTAGCGACAGGATCATTTATGCATAATCTAAAATATACCTGATCTCTTCACTTGACACCATGACATTAGTTGTTTTCTTTGAGAGTCAAGTTCACTGATGTGACCTGTGGTCAAAGGACCCTGTTGCCTATGTTGCCATGACAGTGTGTACAATGTGTTGGTTAATGTGTTCCAGATGCATAGGTAAAGCCAAACATACTGCATTTCACCAGCGTCTGGTAGAATAATCTCCTACCATCTCCAAAATGCTTTCCTTGGATGCAGAAAGGAAGTGATGATCACGATTTACAACAATTTGCTTTGATTTCTGGAAATCTAGACCACCACCTTGTCTTGGCTTGCTGTGACTTAAAAACTGGCAAGATGGGAGTCTGTGGCCTGAAGCTAATAGGCTGAAGAAGAGCCAAGCCCACCCACACCTGACAATCCAGGGGTAATATCCAAAAAAAAAAAAAAAAAAAAAAAAAAAAAAAGAAAAAAAAAAAAAAGAAGAAATCAGGTAATTCTTTGTTTTTACATTCATCAGGTCCCAATCAGCCCAAATAACAACGAGAAATTAAAAACGCACGCCAGGAAAGAGTTCGGGTCTTAAGAGGTTAACTATGGGAGACAGCCTCACCTCAGACCCTCATTTTAAAATGATGTCAATTAAATAATAGAACTGGTACAGATGCAACATCTGTCTGCTCTTGTTATTCATATTGTTGTTGTCATTCTGTTTGCTCAGTTTTTTTTAAACCACAGGGGATCAAATACAGATTTAACAGCCTCCAACTGTTCTTCTGCTGCTCTCTCTGTGCTCCACAATCACATCAGTCTCTCCTGAACTTTAGTTTAACCTCTGAGATTAGACTGTAACAGAACCTCACAGAAATCACACGTTCATTTAGTCACAGTGCCAGATTTAACTGGTGAAGACACGACTGACACAAACAATAAGAATAACAAGAGCGAAATTCAAGCTTACAAGACTGAAGCTGATGTCGTGTATGACAGCCAGTGGAGTTTGTTTTGGTCATATTTAAAGCTGAATTTACAGGAACACTGAGACATATCAGTAATGTTACTGCTGCTTTAATCTTGATCACAGGATGATGCTATTGGCTTGTTTGCTTTTTTTCAGACTGAAGTGTCTGTGAAATCAGGGATCCTTGTGGAGTGTTGGTGACCTCTGTGTGTTTTTAAGTGATTTCTGTCTCTGTGATCAGCAGCAGGAGATTCAGAATTCAGCCGTAGAATGATCTCAGACATCTGAATCTGCCGTTCAGTGGGAGGACGATGTGAATCTTGACTCTGTTGTTTTTATAATTTCTGTAGATCAAAAAAACAACAGCAACAACAACAACTAAACGAGTACTGCACCATTAGTACCTGTTTCCCTGCTCCAGTTTGAAACCCTCCCCGTGTCTTTAGACTTGAACAGGATCTCTGAGAAGCAGAAATCACATATTCAGCACCATTCCCTTTTCTTCTTTTAGAGATCAAAACATTGGGTACAAGAATAAACACACCAAAACTGACAGACTCACTACCAGTCACACAAACCCTCATGTGTCCTCCTGGAGGACCTGCAGGTGAGAAGAAGGTGTGAGGCATCAGCTGGTGGTGAGTGAAGAACAGAACAGAATCCAGAATTTCAGTCAGTTTTTCAGTCACAGAAATAAATCCGCCTTTGAAAAACACGGATAACCAAATTTTGGGCTCTTTTCATGATAAACACGTCCTCAGATCATCTGTTTGTTCCTGTGCTGAGTGACAATGATGGGAAATTGGAGCAACAGCAGGAGACTGAGAGCTCAGGTGGAAAAGCTCTGAGATGTTTCAAACATGATGCATTTCAACAGGAGGCTGGTATGAATCCTGATTCTGCTTCTTATGTTTTCTGTAGATCAAAAAAACAGCAAAAGCAGCAACAAGAAGCACAGCAGGAACTGACAGACCAACAATCAGTCCAACAGATCCATCCTCCTTCTTTCCATTCTTCTTTCCTCCATCCTTCTTCCCTTCATCCTCTGTGTCTCCTCCTGGCTGACCTGCAGGTGAGAAACAGGTGTGAGGTGTCAGCTGTCAGGTAGGTGATGAGTGAAGAACAGAACAGAATCCATTTCCTCTTCAAACTGCTGTCAGACATTATCTACTGCACTCTGATCACATCACTCAGACCAGCTGCTTTCTACAAAGTCTCATCAACAACATCTTTAGAAACAAACATCAACAACCAGGAAGCAGCTTCACCTCTGATCACACACACACTCAACTCTACTCACTCACCTGGATGATCAACAACTCTCAGGTAGATGATGCTAATGGGGTCACTATCCAGATTAGCTCTCTTACTGAGATTTGTTGTTTTTACATTGACACGACACTCGTATGTTCCAGCATCAGCAGCGTTGACATCCTTCAGAATCAAAGACACGTCTCCATCCCTCATCTGTCTGTCCTGCAGATCCACCCGGTTCTTAAAAGACGGATGCTGGCTGAATGACTCAAAGTTCCCATCCCAGTACAAAAGGACATTTTCATCTCTCAGGTCAGCTCTGCTCCACTCTAGAGCTTTGATGTTGTTGTTTGGAGCTCGACATGTCAGAGTGACGTTCTGTCCAGACTCAGCTCTGATGTTTTTCTGGGCTGAAAGAGGAAACAACACAGAGTGGAG
>VUQG01001055.1:8159-40347 GCA_015106755.1 Etia nguti | reverse complement strand
GCCTCCTGACATCTCACCCACATTAAACTCATGGACTGAACATACACACACACACACACACACCATGTATAATTACATTAAGGTGACTGGGATGGAACTTCGCACTTCAGTGGCATAAAAGAAGCACACACACACACACACACACACACACACACACACACACACACACATACATTTGTCTCCCTCCTTCTCAAACGCACTCAATTTTCAATAATCAAGGTGCACTGTGTAATAATTTCATGCCTGCGTCTGTTGTCCCCCTGCCGAATTATTTATTTGAACACGTTCATTGGTGAAGTGTGAATCACCAAAAACAAACAATTTTTTTCTTCCAGTCTTTCTCTTTCTGTGAATATTAAAATAAAGGCAGATATGGCAGCTAAAAGGGGGATTTCATTAGCATAATGAAGAGCAGGAATGAGAAGGAGAGTGTTTTTCATTAGGTTGTGTCTATAATCCACAGAATTTGAAAACAAGGTTAAGCAGGGATGCGTTTAATTGCCTGCTTAGAGGGTTTTTTTTCTTCATTTTTTAAATTAATTGTGGGAATATATGCTGGAACAAAACTGAAAGAAAGTTGTTCGCATTATATATCTATTTAAAGATTAACATTTTTTTTATTTGCATTTTATCAAACGCTAACACTGTTAAAAACATAATTATAAACTGGGCAGTACAAATAATATAGCAATAAAAATAAACTGAAAACCAAATAAGATGTCAGAGAACTGCAAGCATCGCACATGTATACATAACTATACATGTTGACATATAAACATATTATCTTCATACCTCCGGTGAGAGCTGAAGGTTGTCACTCAATTCATTGAAAAGGAAAACATCATCTGCAAAAGGAGAAGGGAATTGGTGAACAGTCTGACCTATTGCCAGCAATGCAAACCAAGCTCTTACAGGAACACAAAGAGCCAATAACAACATGTGAAATAGCACATATACACGAAGAACCACTCTGGAAGACATCCTGAGGAATGCTGTCCACAAAACACAAGTAGACTGGTTAGGACAACTTCTACTGTTTATCTAGTGTTCCAAGGCCAGCACAGGTTCAACTAAGAGTCAGAATTTCCTGTCCCGTACTCTGGCATAGAAGTTTCCAAGGGGGTGAAACATTTGACCCTTCAAAGTTAGAACTCACCCTCTGCTCCTCTTTTTCAAAGTAGGACTACCACTACACCAGCGCTAAACATAAAAACTTTGTTTAAAAATATTGTTTTGGAGAAGAATGGCTCAAAATATGACAATAAAGTGTGAAATACCAACATACGGAAATGTGGAATTGTTTTTACCTTCTACATCTGCTCCAGTTGTTCCTACAGCTCCTGATATTTCTCTGTTTTTTCATCCTCCTTCTACGTTATGTTGCTGTCTAAGGGATTGAAGACCAGATTCACAACTCTGGTGTTCTCCTCCTTGTCAACCACCACTACGTGTGGTTGGTTGCAACTCTGGTGCTGTTCGTTGTGATAGACCCATGCCTCTATGGATCTGGTACTTAGGGCTTGTTCTTGTGCTACCATGATACTTGCTTGTGTTATTTTTTAGGCCAGCCTTTTCTAGCCACTGGTAGGATTTCTTCATGCCCCACAACAGAGGCTTGGTCGTCCATGATTGTTCCTGTACCTCAACACTGTTGCAGCAGCTCATGTCAGGGGTCCATCTCCCCAATGTATCGTATTCTGAAACTCACTGTACTAATCCTCACCCTTCCTCTTTCTGTTGCTCATAGAGCCTCAGGGAGGTGGACCTCTATATGCTCCTCTGAGGAGTATATAATGTATTTCTTATATTTGTCACACATATATATATATATGCATGCTTGTGTGTGTGTGTGTGTGTGTGTGTGTGTGTGTGTGTGTGTGTGTGTGTGTGTGTGTGTACCATCCCCCAAACAGGAAAGACTTCCGGCCCACCTGGAACCTGAAACAGTCAGAGCCCATTGCTGGAAACTACTACCCAATCAACTCTCGCGCTTATATCAAGGTGTGTGTGTGTGTGTGTGTCCTTCCCTTGTCCAAGATGTCAGACTCTTCTGACATCTTGGACATCATGATTAGGTTATGTTTGTGTGTTATGTGTGAGTGAGTGTAGTTGGTGGTCACTTATGTCTGACCAACTGATAGAAAATCAATAGTGTGAAGAAGTAGCACACAAGTGCCACAGCCATTTTTAGTCCACACATTAACCACAACAGCATGTTCAAGTTGAATCTTTATGTTTTACTCAGTCATGTTTCAGATGATAAATGACACTTGTGTAAATGAGGTTACGCTGTACATGGGATGAATGCAGTAAAGATGTAGAGCTAAATTGTACAACCAGTTGAGTCGTTTGTCTCATCTGACACATGGCAAAAAACCTATCATTCAGGATTTGAAAATCTTCATTTTTCATGTACAATTATAGGGAGGGGTAATAAAAACAATGAATAATTAGAGAACACACTGTTATCAAACCAGCTGCAATGTCATTGAGGTTTTTTTTCAAAAACATTATACACATACATACAAAAAGAACTTGGGATAGGGTCAGAGTCACTAGATAGTGTTCTTTACTCGGCGCTCTTTAGCCTCCTGAGAACCAGCCCATTCATTTATATCCTCTGTAATGGACATTCGTTTTTGGTCTATATCTTTTGACTTATTTGAGCTATCTTAATAAGTCCTGATGTACGAAATAGAGAACATCCTGGGCTTTCCATTGATATCTCATGCATTAGGGTGGCCTCTTTTAGCTCCAAAGAGGAAGGAAATCACAAAAAAAGTTCAATAGGAAGATTCATTTTTCATGGGTTCTCAGGAACATGGATATCTTAAGCATTGCCAGAGTATTTAAAATCACCTTAGGGAATATTCCAGTTGTCTGCATACTGAGTAGTGTAGTTGCACATACTTCACAGTTGATTTTTTCCAAGTACAAAACAATTGTCCACTGGAAAGTGCAAGTACTTATGGAACTGATAATCTCATGCTTGTTTGATTTATGCTATGTTTATAGTTTTCTTCTTGCAGTTGTGTAATGTAGTTTCCAGTGTTTTGTGTGGCCAAGAACAATGTATTAACAGGCCACCGTGACTTTTACTCTGGAGATTAATGAACCTCTGATTACCATTTTTGTTTGGGATTCTTGTTCAAATATTAATAAAATATTTTTTCCTGTAATGGAACACTATAAGTTGGACAGGACAATGAAATGCAAGAAAAAAAGTAACTCTCTGTCTCTTAACACATTAGATAAACAAACAAACAACAAAAACATAATAATAATGTTTGTTAGTTATATTTTAGACACATATATACAATTTTAGATAGATGACTGATCTAAATCCCATAATTAACAAATCCTATATATATTTTATACTCCTTGCAG
The DNA here is from genome assembly GCA_015106755.1 of Etia nguti. NCBI lineage: Eukaryota > Metazoa > Chordata > Actinopteri > Cichliformes > Cichlidae > Etia > Etia nguti. The sequence goes on along the minus strand of VUQG01001055.1, from coordinate 36,960 downwards.
TAAAACTGCAAAGCCATGTAAGGTCATAGAATATGTATTCTCCCTCTAGTGGCAGTCATGCTTGAAACTCTCCACCCTGCAAAACTGATGGAACCATGAAATAGACATCAAAGACTTCTGGGTTGTTTCCGGGTGTTTCATCTTTGTTTTACAGATTTACTATCTGCAGCCATTTCCTAGTCCTACTTGAATTTGTATTCACATCTTGTCTGTGGCTGTCTTTCCATTCACATGTCTTGACCTCTATAAAGCTTTGACATTTTAGTGAAATAACATGGGCTACGATTTCCTGTTTCAACACTGTGGCACCAAATCAATGTGGGTTAAAGATACAATACGTGATTTATTCTCCTAATCTAAATGAGTGTGAGGTACATTCTCATAGGAAGAGGAAGCTGCTGAAGTGGAACAAGTTGGCTTGCAGGTAAGAAAAGAACACACACATGTTTTTACACATAAGCTTAGTGTCAGTGTTCACTATTGTCACTATTTCCCTTTCTCACATGCAGTAAGTGTCAAGTATGGCATTCTAAATTCTCACATACAGCTCTGGTGAGTAACTTTTAGAAACGTTCAAGGCTGCAGTGCATGTGTGAAAAGGTTTTAAGGTCAAACTCTGAGCCCATGGACCAGAGCAGACCAGATTTGAATGGCTTAAATAAGTAAGAAATCCTTGCAGTTGTCACAAACCTCTGTACATTACCACCCAGTTTTAGTTCCTTGCAAACTGAGACACTGATTTTGATGGTCAGAAGAGCAATTTGCTTTGAGAGCACAAACAGCCATGTAGCTAACTATGTCCCAGAGGGAAATGCAATGTTGGAAGTACTGACTGACTGAAGCTTTCATGTTTGGTCCAGCTGCTAAAAGCTCTGGATGAAATTATCTCCTCCTCCAGATTATAGCATTCATTTCTTCTGAAAAGAGGTAAGTGTGAAAAGAGAAGGATGGAGTGATGAACAATAAAAGAAGAGAAAGCAGTAATGAACTGCCAGAAATGTATTCATCTGAAGATGTCACACACATCTGTTGCTAAATGTATGGAATGAATGGTATTTAAATGTTTAGATGTGATAAAGGGAGAAGAAGAAGAAAAGAGAGATGGGCAAAGTCAGAACAGATGTGAAAAGACTAAATCGCACAAATGGAACACATTGAAGCAGCGAGGACAGAAGAAAGAAAATCATTTATAGTTGAAACGCTCTCAGTTTGAATGAACTATTCTTCATTTGTCATCACAATGTGTGTCCTCATTTAAGTCAACAAATCTCCTTTCTATTATATTCTCTACAGTTTGGACTCTATTTTTCTTTCTTAATTTCTGTCAATTATCTGTTTCTAACCATTTTTATTGCAATAAGACCCATTCATGTCAAATCCCTGAACTCCTCACATTCCTAAATATAATCCTATCCCTTTATATTTAATACTTATAGAATATAAAAGGGATCTCTCAATTTCATTAACATGGAGGACTGGAATTCCAAATGAATCCATAGTTAAACACAAACACACAGAAAGAGGGACGGCTTTGATGAACAGTAAACTCAAGGACCAGATGCATCTCTCAGGTCCTGTGTCAGCTCTTTGCTGGATTTCTTTCCTGTTTCTTAATGGCATGAATTTCAGATAATGTTCATCTGCTATAAATAGTTTTAGGTCTAGCCCTTCTTGCTTTTTGTTGTTCACTTGTCCAACTGAAATGTAACTCAAATTTTTGAGTTACATTCGCACATCATGATGAAATATGGCAGGTTTTCAGCTAATGCAGGAGCTCTTTGGCAATCACTTTCTTTGTGCAAAAACACAATTTTATGCCGACGAAACAGTGGAATTTTGAAGGACTACTGCTCAAGACTGCTTTTAAATATAACAAAAGGAGGGTTGGTTTAAGACTTTTGCACAGTGCTATAAGTCTGAAGTAAATGTAAATTGAATGTGTATACTGCTTTTATTAAGAAGACAAGGTTAAATGATATAGGTTATTTGATATTTGTGTCCAGAGTATTGCACTTGCAACAGTTTGGAAATTTTGATAGCTTTATACAAATTTTAAGATGAAATAATATTTTAAGGAGACTCCAGGACGGGAGGTTCGGCTTGCCTGATACTGCAGATATTTTCAGAAGCTTCACTTGTGAAAATGTGCATAATTCTTCAATTACAACAAACATAGAATCACACTGTGCATGAAGAGCATTGCACTATGGAGATACTATGCACTGACTGAATAATTATCTTAATAACACAGCTAAGAGAAAAAACAGCATTCTGTCACTGTGAACATTTTCAAACATGGATAAAAGGATCTCGTTGCCTACAGTTGATTATATAGTTCCAGAATTATATAGCAGATATTTCAGAAATGCTCGCTCTTTCTCTCCCTTTTCTTTTTGGAAAGCTTTTCTAGTATACAGATACACAATATTTCTGTTTAAACCCAGCCAATGATGAATGACTGACAATTTCCATGTAATACATACATGGATCCCGCTGGGACTTCCAAGACAGGCTTTCCTGACACTGAACCATTTTTCTTTAGCTAAGCGTTGTGTTTTGAACACCAATCAAGCACAATAACTGATTTTTGTATGTTCAGGCGCATAATTATTTGTGTGCATATTTTCATTGTCCGAAAATTTAAAAGCCAAACTGTATGTCTGTCCGTATGTGTGAATGCATTATTCATGTGGATGGATGGATATAGTCAGGGGTTCGGCAAAGATCTTATATCTGTAGAAGTGCTCTTTTTTTGTCCTGTTGCAGTCATGTCATTTGTCCCCTTTTAACTGTTGTCTCTCATATTTTCCCCATTGCAATCCATTTGTTGCATGTGCCCTCACCACCCCACATCTGTCATCTTTTCTCCTCGCTGTTTCCCGCCTCTCCTTGTGGACTTTTGCAGATGTCAGATCAGACAGTCTATGCCTCACAGAAAAGAACCAAATTCCCATTGGTTTCACCATTACATTTCAAACAGGAGTGTCTATTGTGTATAGAACCTAAAAGCACTGTTAGAAACATGAATCAGTGACAAGGACTAAACTGTGATTGTGGTCATACTGTCCACAAAACAAGTCCTGAGGCATTCATTGTAATATAATCTGTATAACTTTTCTTGTGTGAAATGGTGATTTCAGTTTAGAACTGTCATCTAATTTTATTCTTTTTGTCTAATTTGCCTACAAAACCGAGAAAAGACCCACTACCTTCAATAAAAATTAATGAATGAAGAAAAAAAAATAAGTAAAGTTTATATACAAACAAGTTAATTTGTTTTTTTATTAAACATTGCAGTGTTTTTACAGTTATAACTTCATGTTTTTGCTTGTTCATTGTTTTACTAAACATTGATTTCATGTACTTTAAATGTTTGTACCTAATATATGTGCATTATGATAGGTTGTTCATCAGATCAAACTTGTCTAGAAACTTAAAGGGAGAGGACACTTCAACATCTAATTTAAACAGTTACCTGTAATATTTGTCCATCTAGGTTGTTTTGGTGCCAGATTTCCAGTTTTGGAGATATTACAATCCAGTATCATAGCAACACGAGTAATAGACAAGTACTGCTTTCCCAGTGCTTGCCCACTTGAATCTAAAAGTTCAGCACCATAGAAGATCTCATGTTGCCTGCTTAAATCCATGCCATAAATTACTGCCCTCTTGTGGGTGTAGTCATGTTCTGTCTCTGGAAGCTAGCCTGACTTCGAGCCATTGGTGTTTGTAATGTTTATCATTTTTACGGACATGTTTTTTTTCTTTTAAATACTGGACTGCACGGTAAAAGATGTGTAGCCTTTACTGGATTTAAACCTATGCTCCTTGAAGGGAGGCTGAAAGGAGACCATTATACTAGCTAAGCTCCACTAGCTTAGCCTTTACTGCTCTGAGATCTGTTACACTCTGCAGATCATTATGCACATAAGCAGATATGTGTGGAAACAAAGGAAGCAGTACCAAGTAAACAGGCAAACTGTGATTTATCCTTTTCACTGATACGTATTTCTTTGCTAACCACTTTATCCAACATTTGTGATGTAGAGGTGTTAGACTGTAGTGTGAAGACACTTTTAATAACTTCTTTAGCACATTAACAAGGAAATCATTCAAAGAGAAGATTCAGATCATGAAGGGGGCTTTAATAAAACAGACAAGTTCATCAGGTGCAGGCCCAACTCAACAGTAGGTTTTGAGAATAAGGGTCATCCTCTCTGCTTTCCTTTCTGTAAAACTCACTGCACACCATTGTTGTCAACAAGTTACTATTTTCTTTCTACTGAACTACACCAGTCAGCCGCATCCCTCTGCAGAAGTATTCTATTGCACCATTAAGTGAGACTGTAAGAAAAGAAACATTCATACATGTAATTGCTAACGTGAAAGCTTGAAAGATTTTTTCAAGTAAGGTGATCACTGGAACTGTCTCTTAACAGACATTGCTGCTGAGTTTGTTTGTTTTTTCACAAAAGTTACTGTAAGTTTTGAGCACCACAAATAAAGTGTCATTTGTCCCATTTTATTAAAGAGAAAGAGCAATTTCAACAAGGTAACAGGAATTCCAATAATTAAAGGACCTTGAACATCTGGGTTATAAGAGTGCAGTGGAATGGGGGAGCGCACCATGGTATGGTGGCAAGTTGCAGAGAGAAGTATGTCAGTGTAACATTAGACCATTACACTAATCCTTCCCATTTAGACACACTTCAAAGAAGCGGTTAAAAACTTGAGCCCAGAGGGGTGGTCCAGTGTCCAGGCAGTGTTTTGTGTGTGTGTGTGTGTGTGTGTGAACATTGTTGCTATTATGAGTGTTCATCTGTTGTGACGTTAAAGTCTGTATTTGTTGAAGACGTGGGTTGATTTTGGCAGAGAGGTGAGGACTCGACCCCTGAGGTTAATCCTAAATCTTAACCATGGAGAAATTTGATCCATAGCACACACACATACATCCACATATGGAGGGTGCAGAGGAAGCAGTAGGGTGCCCAGACGTTATTAACAGTATTTTTAGCTTCGTTCAAGCATGCGTCAAACAAAGACTGGCTTTCACATGCCCAGTCTGGCCTCCCTGTCTCCCATTTTCTTCCCTCCCCCCTCCGTCTCCTTTTCTTATTTTCCTTTCACTCCCCCCTGTCGTTATCGCCGCCTTGGCCTTTTTTTCATGTCATGTTAGTTTTTTCTAACTCTCTCCAACGTATCCCTTTTCCCTCCGTCTCTCCATCCCTTGAGACCCATTCATCTAACAGTACCTTAATAATGCCTGCGTTTCCCCAGTCCTCCCTGCAGTCACAACTTTCTTTCTCCTTCTTTCAATCGGTCATCACCACAACTCAGCAGCTCAGGCTAAATAAACACTGGATGCACAGCTGGTGATCAAGTTTATAGTCCCCCTTTCAAATCTCTCCATCTTTCCTTCTCTTTCTTCTCATCTTTCCTTCACTCTGATTAATCCCATTTTTAATCAGTTTATGCTGTAACCAGTCAGAGACATTAGATGCAGAATAAGTTGCTGCATTTGTTGCCATATTTAAAATTCAGCAGAAGACTACAAGTTTTGTCTTTTGGTTTGAGGACACTGATTTTTATTGGAGGGCCAGCATTAAAATAAAAAGATAGAACCTCCATGTGCTGTTAAGTGCTACTGTTTTAGCTTTAATGGCTTGTTTTGAAAAGGCAAAAAACTTGGCAAATAGCTTCTTCAGTAGGGTTTAACCAGTTTCAACCAGATATATACTAAAAGGTGTCTACCTGTCTACATATTAACTACAACTAGTAGTCATTTCTTCATTAAAAATACTGATAAATACACAGGGTAAGATAAGGTTGTTTTCTGGAAATAAAGCTTAAAAATATCCAAAATTTTAAAAAGGTTATGGCTCTTACTTTTCAAATACTGCAGAATTATTTTATGAAATCATCAATCCTTGCAATTGAGGATATGACACTGTTAATAACAGTCAAAGTGCAAACAAACAAACAAAAAAAACTGATGTGTTTCAACTTGTAGCTTTCCTCAGCATTCCTGTCTGCTCCTATGAAATATTCTAAGTATCAAACAATAGCCACAGACATGCAACAGTTCTAATTAAGGAAATTTTCATGCTTATTTAATGTTGAAGGATTTCAAACTATTATTTTTTTTAACCTTGTTTTCTAGACATAACCAGTGAGAAACAATTTTGAATTGTACTCAAACTATTGTCTTCTGCTCCTTAGGGGTTGTGCAATTGTGCCATTCAGTAGTCCCACTTACTTTCTAATGTGGACTTTTGTAAGTCTTTGTTCATCCTTATGTCGGAAATGCTAAAGTGGTTTCCCTGTGCGTTTGAAAATGATCTTAATGGATTAACCATGTGTTAGAAAGTGATACCAAAAGTTGAAAGTAGGCAGCAAGCATGTTTTTTGCTTGCTAGAGTGAGTCATATCAAATATTGTATATAAATGCAGTCTTTGCAGGGGATACTTTTTTTTCATCACTTTAGAGAACACTACAAGTCATGGTTTGTTAACCTAAACCTTGAACCTATTTAAATACATCAACTTACCAACACATGCATTTCTACAAGATGTAGGCATATACCAAAAACTGAAATACAATATGGGAGACATAAATATATCAGTCACACTCACTCAGACGTACTTTAAAGATAAGGCTGGATCGGATAAAGCTGCCCATGTCTCAACTCACTAAGTCCCAACCAGGCTTAGCCGTCTCCAAGGAGTGTGTGTACATTTGAAAGAGATCAAGTGTGTGTGTGTGTGCTCAAACTTACCCAAAAGTGTGTGTTCCCCCCCTCTTATTCTGTTTCAAAGGGAGTAAGCTGAGAGGTGTCACATCATAAACAAGGAGCTGCAATAAAAACCCTAACAATCACTGGAGCATAGTTCAGCAGGCTTAGTCATGTTTTCGATAGTGTTTTCTTTGAGAATAACATCTCTGCAGTATTACAAGGACATTATTTATTAATTTAAATAATTTAGTCTATGTACATCTAATTATAGCACTTCCTGGCATGTTCCCTCATAAAATATTTATCAGTGCTAAGTTCATGGTTGTCCATTTGAGAGGAATGTGGAAAGGGAATGTTGGTACTGAATGTCATTTATAGCACTTTTAACAGCCCAGCAGTGTCCAGCTGCAGAGGTGGTAAAGATACTATGCTATTAACTGGAATGGAGTCCTCTGTTTGTTTCACTACAGTATGTCTCCTCTGCTCATGAGAGTCTGTTCCACAAATATAAATAGAATATATTTCAGTAATATTTATTTATAAAAACATATTTAAAACTACCTAGAGAAAATTGATCCCTGTGCGAACAGGCATCAGACTGAGCGTAGGTCCTTTACAGGTGTTGTAGGCGCATAGAAGGTGACATATGTTCAAAGCAAGACACAGTAACAGCATATACAGACAGCATTAAACATGTGCTTCTTTTTTATTTTAGAAAGGTAATTATTAATTTAATTTAGACTGAACAGCCAACATAAAACTGATAGAGGTGAAGTTTTACTTTCAGAATACAACGCAAAGTCAAAGACTGTATAGAATGTCATCTTCTGATTGGCTGTTCATTTTGGAACACAAATTCTCATTTAAACTCTAATTTAACTGAAATTGCAGTTCATTTGTGCAATAATGATTCACATTTGTGATAAGCTTTAAAGTTGAAATTGATTTCTTCATATAAATACAATGTGAACTTTTGTGACCTCAATCCTGAAACTTTTAAGATAAAGGATTTCAGTGAATATTTTACTGCCATTTTAATGAAAACTACAGTTAAGATAACAGTACGATCAGTTCTGCTTCATGTTACGTGGGTCACCACTGCCAAGCTCTGGTCTATAAGCCAGTTGTCTAAAGTGCAGAATAGATATGACCTCCTTCATTGGTTTTTGTGATATGGACATGTGTTGCAAACACATGAACCACCACAGCTCAAAAAAATGGCTTTCTCCTATTAAGTATATTATTGTAGTCATGCATTACTATATACAAACGATTTCTTTAGACTACGATGACCTGGATGACTGACAACCTTCACAGACGAAGGAATGCAAAGATAGTTCCACAGTATATGAATCTGAGTCTTTTGACTGGCTACTCACTACCAGCTACAGCATTATACTGTAAGGTTAATATACCAGGGCACTATTATGAACTCCTAGGGGAAAAAGGGTTTCAACAGAGCTGAGATGAATGGAGGAATATTTCAATAAAATGGCTAAAAATCCTAATGCAACACTTAAACTCCTTGAACTGAAGCTGAAACTCAGCATTTTAGTCATATCTTAATTTTTGGACTGTAAAACTCCACTGTACCTGCAAGAGACTAGTGACCCCTCCAGACTGTGCCCCCATCTTACACACAATATCAACAGAGACAAGCCCTCTGCTACACAAAATTGGATAAATGGTTAAAAAAATGGACAGAGAGTAGGCAAAAAATACAATTGTGTCACTAGGTAAATACTTATGGATCTAAATATACATATCGTTGAAATTAATGCATTTAAGACTGTTCATCACTTGGTTAGTAAATAGGTGTTTATTTAAATGTGAACACGTTCTAGAATTTCTTTTTGCACGAAAAGAAAGTGAAATTTAAATATCCATCACGCAATTTGCTTTGTTTCTCGTTCACATTAGCTTTTTCTTTTCATCAATTTTACTGATTTTATTTGATGCCTCATAAAAACAACTAATGATAAAATGTGTTGTTAACTGCATCATTGAAATATCCCCCAATTTTTCTGCACACTGTTTTTATTTTGAGCAGTCACATTAAGTTGTTTACAATTCAGGCTATGATGGCTCGATCAGTCGAGCTACTTTTTGGGTCTCGGCTATGGTCACAGGATTTTCTTTTTCCATGTTTCAGGTTTTCTTTTTTCCAGGTATCTGTTTGGAGTTCAGATAGAACAGCTGAGTGAAAATAGTCAGCTGAGGTGATTTGGACATCTGATTAGAATGCCTCTGGGATGCTTCACTGTGAAGATATTCTGGGCAGATTCAACTGGCAGTACACTGCAGGGCAGATGCATAGCATGCTGCAGGGATTAGGTTTTCTGTTTTGTCTGAGAGTGCCTTGGGATCCCCAAGAAGAGCTGGAGGACGTGGCTAGGGAGTTGAATGTCTGGACTATCTTGCTTGTTTGCTTGTTGCCATCGCAATGTCAACAAGCAGAGCAAAATGAATGATTCCTGCACACTTGTTTCCATGTTTGTATGTGTGTACACTTAATATCTAATGCTCATAATTTAAAATGTTATTGATGAAATGCGTTTCTGTTGTTTACTAAAAACTGTTAGTGTCATACAAATACCATTTATAAATATGTCAGTGTGAGGGTTAATAAAGAAATCCACATTTACATGTGAAGTGATAATCATCTCATCTTGCAGAATGATTCCCTGTCATGAGTACACATGTAAGCTAAGAGCTAAGAGACTTCATCACAAACAAAGCAATGAAGCATGAAAAACAACAAGACACTAACTCCCACCACCTTCTGTCCAAATCACAGCCATTTATATCCCAGCATGCATCAGTCTGCTCTCATTCACTTCAGTTATGTCCCAAATGTGGCAAACAACCATCATTTTATGGATATCACAAAGGGCCTGTGGGGAAATATGTAGTTTAGTAAAAAATGCAATAATCAAGTTGGGAAATAATTTAGGACACACAGGCACAGGCACATAAAAGCAGCAAATTCACACAGACTGATTTAGACATAGATAGACATACACGCTCATTTATAAAAGCACACACATTCTTCTTATTGCTCTATCATCTGCACACACATGCACGCACACACACTCAGAACAGCTGTTTCCTTAGGGGAAGTTTGAGAATTCACACACACTGCTGTGTACATGCACTGGCGCACGCACACACAGACACACGTACACACACTCACATTAAGAGATGAAAAATCCTCATTTATTCATTATCCAACTCCACCAAGATATTATTCTTTTATGTGAGCTGATTAAAATTACACAGCATCAGGAAAATATAATAGAGCATTTGTTTTTCTTTTATAATGATTAGTTCAACTCGGCAATTAACGGGCACACAGTCACTGTTGGAGGAATACGTTTTGGTTAATTGAAGGAGCGAAAGATGAAATTGTGCTCAATCTTCAGAGTCCAGCTGGGAAGAAAAATTCAAGAGGGAAGAAGAGCGTAAGGAAGGGGGGGTTGATAGCTTTAAAGTGCTGGCTGTGATTTTAGATGTGATTGCTTAGTGGTGTGCTTTATAGATTGTGGACATCCACATTCTATAAATAATGGAACAACAAAAATGTTAAAATATTTGCTGTGCAGTACTAGTACATGAGAATTACCTCGTGGCTACACAGAATGTGCAGTGTACATGGACCATACACGGATCAGATTTACTGCTAAATATATTGGTATACTTGTTAAACAAAGCTTGTGTGTTTGCCTGCATTGCAAAACCTATGAAGGATAAGCTATTGTTTTAGGATTTTAGTTTTGTTTTTACCAACCTCTTGTGTGGGTACGTAACATCTCTAGACTGTTTTAAGAAATATACAGTAAGAGACATTATCAAAAGATGATTTATCTGTATTGTATTTGATTAAATTGGGTTATTAAATTAACTTGTTACTGGCCTTATGGACTGAAACAGTCTTTAAAGTTAGTGTATAAAATTTTCACTTCTACATGTCAGTAGATTAAAGATTGCAGCCAACAAAGCTCTGCTTTCCTCCCACTTCAAGTGCGTAATCCTAGCTGTGGTTGCTGCTGCAGGACAAACATGTTTTAGTCAGAGATCAAACATATTAAATCTAGACTGTACCCCATAACGTAGGAACTATTGATCTCTATTTATTCTGAAAGAGGCAGTAAAACTTTGTGAAAGGAGTCCAGTGTAGCTCAGTGAATCAGAAAAGCTCACTTCTGACCTCTGACAGCAATACTGAGGTGAGCTGTTGAACTTTTCTGTCGGCAAGACTCCTTTTATGGTTGCTGTTAGCTGCTGTTGGATTATATTAGCTGCTACTAGCCGGTACTAGTGTAACTGTTTTTGAAGTGAATGTAGCTTTGCTGGATTTGACACTCAGTGAATAAACTCACATCCAGTGTAAGAATGTATTCAAACTGTTATCAGAGGGAAAGTGTGATTTTTTTTAGGACAATTAAGCCTAACATGATATAATAATCACTTAGAATCAGTTGTTGTTTTGCTTAGCAGCCTTTGCTTAGCAGCTGTCCAGAGACGAAAGGGTCATGTTCCTAATTTGCTGACAATAAGTAACTGCAACAATATTAGGAAAAAATACGCATGTTTATGCACAGTTCCATTTGTCAGAGGTTTGATCTATTAGCGATGATTCATTTGTGTTTTCATTTCTTTGGTTAAGAGGACTGCTTCTCCAACAATAAAACACAGATACAATCCTTCATATCTTGAGTCTGAAGGTGCAGACATGAATTGAAATATCCCTCTGGCCGTTTTCTGTTGTCATGGCCATTGATCAGTGGTCATGACAATGAGACTACATTTGAGGCTATTACAATTCATTCATTCTTATTGATAATACCCTAATATTAATATTCAATTGGAGGTAATCAAATATGGTGCTTTTGTTTTAATCAAAAGCACATTTTTTATCACTTCCACTAGCGCAACACTGTACACTGTCTAAACATATTCCTTAAATGGTATAGAACCAGTGGAATCCAGACCAAAATTGCTCTTCTTAAAGCCAACTCAAATCATTAACACTGACAGAAAAATGACAACATGCTTTATAATATGTTTCTCATTCTTACACAAAAAATGAAGGCAGAATGCTTGCAAGTTACTCATCTACTATCAGAATCAAACTGGGATTCAGTGTGTTGACTATGGATGTTTTGGCATGGATTCAGGAATCAAACTGGCAGCCTTTCTCCTGATGGACAATTCTCTCTAATGCCTAAACCACTAGTGCCTGAATATAACATAATAAAAGATTTCAAAAATGTTAAACAGGAAAATAATAAAGTAATGAACAGAAGAAAGAAAATCTCTGGGTATAGAAAAAGACAAGCGTAAAAGCTAGCTATTGGACAGATAAAACAGAAACAGACTGCAGGGAAGAGGAACAGAAGAGAAAATAGCAGGGCTAAAACTGTTGTCTCATTCTTGCTAATGATTTCACATAAAGGTCAACATCTGAAGTGTTTCTCCCTAAAAATGTCAAATGCCCAACAACTGATGATTTAACCACCCCCTAAAAAGATCCAACAGCAGTGATGAATAAACTTTTACCAAATGCCTTATGACAGCAGTTTTCTAAGGCTATGAATTAGCCTTAGATAATCACTTCTGAGCGATGATTTTTGAGTGATTTGGGACACTTTATTCTCAGTGTCTTGGGTACTTTCATCCAGATCCCCTCACAGCAGAAAGTTTCGTCTGCTCCTGATTGGCGCTGACTTGTGTTGAACTGCTTGATTCTGAGACTGGTCACTCGTGTTAATGAGCCTTATGCATCAACTAGCTATGATTGCGTCACAATATTTACAAATTACTCATTGTCCCTGGGCAGCATAAAACGATGAAATCACAGAGCAAATATAATTCTGAGTGTAACCCTTTATTAGAGAAAGAAAAAAAAACCTGAAATGTGAAATGTCTTTAAGAACGAAACACGTGAAAGTACCTAATAAAATTCATGAAATAAATTCCAGATTTACTTCAATCTTTCTGCATCCTTGTCCCATCAGAATCACATAACAATGGCAAAAAACCCATAACATAACAATGCATTTCAAACAGTGTAGATCCTGATTAAAGCTCTGTTTCTTATCATTTCACAACTCACTGTTTCACTTAAGGCCAAATGAATTTACTGGTGGCCACTATACTATCAAGGATTTTTTAAAGTTAGCTTTAAGAACATGGAAGTAAATGTCCAACCTCTTAAGCACAGAGATGTAAATAATATGGGGAGGTTACTATCATGTTGGGAAAAAATGACCACTACTATAAAGATGGTAGCAAAATGAATAGCATTTTAGGAAAAGGACCCCAAGTATTACTACAAAGTGTAAATTTCAATAACAAAATCTAAGAAATGTGCAGTTTCAGTATGTATCATTGTGTTTAATTTAATTGTCTCTGAAACAAAATATTTCCTTTGTATCTTTATAGTTCAGGAAAACAGGGGTATTATTGTTCATTTACAATCAAACTCACTTCCCATAGTTTCACTTTTTATTCCCCCACTCATACCCAAATAACTCTGGGCTACATAGACCCGTTTTGTGTGCAAGGTTGTAAGAGTAGAAGCTTTCATGTGTTATGTGATTAAACATTCTTAATAACAGAGCACATCAAGAACCATGAACCAAATGGTTGAAAGCTAAAACTCACTGTCTACTCACATGTCTGTTTCTGTGTGGGTCTGTGCCTGAGACAGTGTGTGTGATGGGGTTCTGACAGGTTCACACTTGTGTGCAAGCATATTTATGTTTATGCATGTATTTGTCAAATGTGAGTCTGCATGACAAAACTTTGATAGCTGTGTGTGTGTGTGTGTGTGTGTGTGTGTGTGTGTGTGTGTGTGTGTGTGTGTGTGTGTGTGGGCAGCGTGATAAAACGTGACAGATTTGAACGTGTGAGTATGTAATACAGAGAGAGATGAGGTGTTGAGTTGTGTGTCCTTTCATAACACGGATAGTTTTGAACATTGTTGCTCTCTTAACTGCATGGCTTTATAACTGTAAATCTGATCTGGTTGATTTTCACCGTTTTTTTCCCCTTCTTAAGTATCTTGTGAAAGTGAGGTTTTAAAACGGTCTTGTTCCCCCTCTTCTCTTTTCTTTCGACTGCTCTCCTTAGGTGTTGCCACAGCAGAGCATCTGTTTGTTACCTCACCCTATCCCTTGGATCCTCTTCTGTCACACTAACACTATGCATATATTTCTTTCCTTTATATTCCAAACACACCTTTGTCATTAACCTGTGTCTCATCCAATTCAATATGGAAATGATCTGCATGTTTGATACGGCAATATTTTAACATCATATGCACTTTTCTGGCTAAATATGCTCAAAAAATTGTTTGGGTTTGAGTCAGAAGTCAGACCCATACTAGCTTTGGCTAAATATAGATGCTATGTTGGAGTTTCTGAGGTGCAGGTGTAATGTAGTTTGAAAATCTGCCCACATGATGCAATACTCAGCAGAAAAAATATACATCATCAGCACATCACTTTTACAGTTATAACACCTCTTTTGCTCTCCTTTTAGTTCTTATCCTATATTCTTATTCTATATTAATTATGTTAACCTAGATGTGTGTTTTCTTTTCCTGTGCCAACAAAACTTCCTTTATTTTCTGCTTTGTAGCCATTTGTCTTCTTCTCATCTCTTTTACCACACAGAAACACACACAAACAGGACTTGTTAACAAAGAGACAGACCCAGAGTGATTGACTCAGCAGGTGAGGAGACAGGCTGCCAATAAGGATAACTCAACACAGACCCTTGATTCAACACTTACAACAAAACCCACATATGTTACACCAATTACCTTGGACAGATGACTGTAGCTCTGTGTGAAGATGAATGAACTTGACATAAAACAACTGATCTTTGGCAGATTAATAATGCTTGACTAAACTCTATAATTCCACCTTCAAATGAAAGTAAAAGAGGAATCATATTACATCAGTACTGTCATGGTGAGGCACGAAACAGACCCAAAGATGCACACTCGGAGGCAAACTTGAAGAACCAAAGGCCAACCAAAGATCTTTATTTAGGTTGCAGCTGCAAACCCACAGCAAAAATGAAAACAGAGGCAAACTGAATCCAAGAGACACAGCTGGGGAAAACAAGGCGCAGGTGAACAAAATCAACTAACGAGCAAGAGGGAAGCAAAACTGAACACAACGCGTACAGGACAAGAGACTATCAAAATAAGACAGGAAACTAACACTGAGACAGAGATGAAGACACGTGAGCTTGACAGGCCAAAGTAAACACAAAGACCTAACTAACTAAACACAAGAGATATCACTGAACACAGACTAGGCATGGGGAACAAAGGAGGATAGGATAAAAGTAACTAAGAATAGCCAAAGGTAATATCCAAACTGAAAACTCCAACAACATCAAATGGAAAATATCAAACAGGAAACTAGGTCCATAACAGAAAACGCTGGGTAAAAAACCCAGGATCAGAGCAAGTGCTGAAAAAATGAATCACATCTGCACCTTTACTGCAGTCAGTCATTGTTAAAAAAATACTTCCACAAAACTAAATAAAAATGATGCAATATCTTTGCGTTTTCTCTTTCAAATTACATTTTAACTCTAGCCCTATATAACCTTTAAGAACTATGACAAGATAAAAAGAGAAAAAATACAAAACCAGTAAACTAAGATTTTGTGTTGAAGTACTAACAATCTACCCTAAAACTCAACAAAAAGTCTTAACATGTTGGATAACTTTAGTCAGCTGCTATTTACAATTTTCAGTGGAAAAAAATCTCCAACTTTAATGGCTTCAACCTCGCAGCCATGTTTAATGGTAACTTGGGATATAGTTAGCAGTCTCCCTTGTTCTCTTGTTTGCTTCAACAGAAGTTTCCAGAGAGTCCAAATGACTATCATGTATGTTACCCTGAGGCTTTCTGTCTCCATTGCGATCGGTGCCTTCTCCTTACTCATATAATTTACCTGTTTCATTCAAATTTTGACCATGATCACAGTAAACAGTACTATTAAAGGAAATATAATTTCTGAGTCAGAAAAAAAGTGTATTAGTGCATTACATCTCTGCTTGAAAAAGCCAGAAAGAAAGAAAGCTGTTTTTAGGACTCTGATGATTTAGACATTTAAAGACATCTTGAAACAATGTCCCCAGATTTGTGTGGGATACACTGACTCATATTATCATAAAACCAGCTCTGCTTTGTTTAGAATTTACATGTGTTATACCAAAGGCCTTGGAGACTCTTACTCTTAGTACAAAATGAAGAAGTCTCCTCCAAATTTCCAAATAGGCAGATTCAAGCGTCTGATCTATGATACCTCCTGGCACTTAAATTTAAATGCTAATGCCTTCAGTTCTGAACCGATAGACGACAATCTTAACTGGCAAGCCAACTGACTTCTGACTGCAATATCCACTACAAGGTGAAGAGCTGCGGGAAAAATGTTTAGGGGAGAGCAGGTGTGAAGTTTTTCAGGCAGTTTCGGAGGCATGAGAAGTCTAATGTATACAGAATACGCTGCATTTCAGAACCAGTTGAGAAAACCAAGGCAGACAAAGTGAACAAGACATGCTGTCACTCTGCCATTATCAACAAGGTGCCCTTGGGCAAGGCATGTCCCTAGTTGAGCAAGGAGAGTCCCCAGAAGCTTCAGCAATGATTTTTATTGGCCAAACGATAAACAAAACAGCAGGCAACTATTGGGCCTGACTGAGTATAAACACATGCCAACCTCCATCTGCTCCAACAAATTACTGGGTGTTCTCAGTGAACCTGCCTGGATAAATAGGAACACAATGAAATATTTACATGGCTGATCCCATCGCCTTTTAGCATCACGTGTTGTCATTCTTCACTCGAGAGATATCACAAGATGAACAACCTGTTGGTGTCTTTTAATTGAAAAGTATGATAATAAATAAATAAATAAATGCAGATAAATTAGTCATTACCTTCTGCAGAAGCAGTATGTAATGAGCTTAGACTTAAAGCTTAGGCTTCACTCTACACAGATATGAACTAAAGTGTGTATCTGAAAAAAATGTCCACTTCAACGTTTGCTTGTGAGGCTATCCGTGGATTTTTCTCAGAGATTATATTTTGTTAATATTAATGAATACAAATAAAGAATGGCTAACCTTTTACTGCTTGGTCAAGGGGAACACTGGGATTTTTTTTTGGTCGAAGGCTAAACTTGAAACAAGCTTTGTATCACTGTTGATATATTGTAAATTGGTTTTTCTGCCACCTGTTTTAAGGTCTAGTAGAGTCGGCAAAAGCCAGCGACAAAAGACAGGATGCTTTTGAGCGTCTATTGGCAAGACTGACTTGAGGAACAAATACAGAGAGACATTCAGTCAGGATTTGTGGACTTTTGTCACTGTCTCAGTCATTATCGGCTTCTCACCACCTCTTCCTGACTTTCTCTTGCTGTCTCTTTTTCTCACATTTTCAAAGAAAATCGTATGTAACCGGGGTGCTGGAGAGTGTAGACATTGTCCTTTAAAATTTGTCTCTCTGTCATTTCTCTCTCTTTCCCTGCCCGTGAAAGATATTTTTCTGTCTTTTTCTCTCCTCTGTCTTCTTGTTAGACACCTCCTTACTCTTCTTTTCTTGGTCTCTGGCACGTTGAAACTAAATGGGAGACAGAAAGTGCTCTTAAACACTACAATGCATCAGTTCACTTGTTTTCGGTGCAACATTACACTGCTGGTCTTTTATGTAAATCGCTACATTAAGCCCTTCAGTCTGACATTTCAGTGGAAATGCAAGAACACACACACAACATTTTTAGTCTGTTATGTAAAGGGTCATTACACTGTTCCTAGATTCAACAAATAATGGCCTATTGTTCAGCTGCTGGGCATAAGTACACAAACTCAGCAAGATGTAGAGTAATCAAAACCCAGTGTTTGATCGTTATGTATGTATGAGTTAATGCTTGACAAATTCACATTGTGGGTTTAGTGTGTATATATGTCATCTAAGTACAGTAAATATTTAGACAATGATACAATTTTCATTATTTATTATTATTTATTTATAACACACTGCTGGGTTTTACATCAGATGGTTAAAACATGATTGAAGTTCAGACTTTTTGCTTTAATTTAAAGGGTTTAGTGACAGTGTTTCAATGACTGTTTAGAAATTACACTTTTTTTAAGGCAGTCAAAGTTAATTAAAAATAGAGTAAATAAAAGATCTGTTGCTGATTCCAGATATGTTAAACTTGAGTTTGGTAGATGTTTACTGGAATTCTCAATACGACATCTAAAGAGCTGGAAAAAAACAAAACAAAAAAAAATCTATCAGTTAGCAACATCTTTAAAGGTGTGCGGACACACAATCTTGTCTATGAACTGCACTGACCAATTAGTGTTTAAGTTAGTGCACTAGTCATGTCAGTAAAATCAATAGATTCACAAGACGATGGAAAACAACTAAAGTAGATGACTGCAGAAATATTTACGTGCATTTTGATAAACTGTGTATTTTCATTTTGTGACATGTCTTGCAAAATAAACTAAGTATATAATTTTGTGTTATTCAAATGTTCCTTGACAATTCTGGGTAGTTTTGTGCAGGATAAAATGGTTAGTTTGCAGGGTGGATGTAGCTCCGAATGTAGAGGAGGTCATCTATTAATGGGAAGGTCGGTGGTTCGGTTTCCTTGCTGCTCCAGTCTGCTTGTCAAATATCCTTGGGAAAGATACTAACCCCAAGTTGCTCTCTGATGCATCCATTGGCATATGAATGGACTATGAATGTTAGATAGAAAGCACTTATGTAGAAAAAAATGCTTGTATGTATAGGTGTGAATGAGATAAGTTGTATAAAGCATTTGGAGTACTCAGAGTAGAAAAGCACTATAAAAGAACCAGTCCATTTACCATTATTGTGAAGAATTAATACATTAAGTTTTGCAGAGATTAATTTACATTTAAGCTGATAACGCTGAGATTTATTTACTGAATTCAATCGTTATACCAACTTTACACTGTGTAGTATAAAGACAATATACAGTATACTGTTGGTGTAGGAAATGGAACTCAGCTGAGACAGATGTGAAACATCTGCTTACATCTTGTTGAATGATTTTGTTGAATTCAGTTGTGTAAATCTACAAAGATCAGCAGGTCAGCTGATCACAGCCTGTACACTAAGAAAATCTACTGGAGCTCACAATAGAATTACGGCAAGCTGTTAGTGTTTTACCCACGCTGCGCTACTACAACAGATAAAAATAGATAGGTAGGTGTCCTTTAAGGAGCAACTTTTTACTGTCTTACTTTGATTACATTTCAGAGACTGTACTTTTTCATTTTTACTTGAGTAAAGAAGTTGAACAAGTACTTCAACTTTTATTGGAGAATTTTTGCAACACAAGTATCTGTACTTCTACTTAAGCACAGAATGTCTGTACTTACACATCTAGACAGTACTTATATTGTTACTTCGTTAGAGTTATTTGATATTATATTTGCACTATCCTACTGTATACTACTGTATACTACAATTCTATTGTAAATATTGTATATCTTTATTCCTCTGTTCCTCTGTTTCTCTTGCTACATTGAGCATGTGCATGACAAAAGAATTTCCCTCGGGATAAATAAAATTCTTCTTATCTTATCTTATCTTATCTTATCTTACTTTACAGTGCAATTGGATAATGAGCCAAAGCATGTTGCAAAAGCAACCCAAGAGTTTCTGAAGGCAAAGAAATGGAAAACAGTCATGGCCAATGCAGTCACCTGATCTCAATTAAGGCAGAGAGTCCCACAAACAAGCAGAGCATCTCAAGGAAGGAAATGCATCATGTGGTGATGCCTATGGGTATTACACTTTGTGGTGTGTATAGGCTGTCAGTACACTGTTTACCTCAGCTGTCAAAATGTCCACATCCATTTATGCTGTAAAACTTTATATTAGGAATCAGATACCAGTTGATGAGTCAGTGAAGCTCACTTCTGTCCAATGATAGTAATATTGAGGTGAGTTGTTGAGGGTATGCTGAACCTTTAAGCACTGTTGTTTTTGTAGCTGGTAACTGCAGTTAGCCGACGTTAGGGAAACTTTCTTTTAAGTGGAGCTAATGTTGTTGGACTCTGGCACATAGTAAATAAACTCTCAAACAATGTGAGAATGTAATTAAACTGTTTATCAGAGGGAGACTCGAGCCTAACAGTGCTGGCATAATGTTAGCTTAAAACCAGTTGCTGTTGCTACTGTTGTTGTTGTTTACCAGGATTTTTATTCACATTTCTGTGTTAAAGCCCTGATTTGAGTTCAGGGTGAAGGGGACCCCTTCTCACATAATGAAACATAGGTATGATCCTTCTTATCTTGAGCCTGAAAATGCAGGCATGAATTAAAATTTGCCTCCAGAGCATGAGAATACCTATGAGGTCTTCTCCTCCATCTTTGGCATATTATGTATCTGGTCAGTCTCTACCCACATACATTAAGTAGAGATTAAGTAGAATTGTGTTCAAGATGGAGGGGCAACATGGTGGTTTTCACAAACCCACACCTGCTTCTATGTATTTTAAATGGATGAAATCTAAATGTATGAGAATGCATCAATTTGTTAGAAGATGTAATTGTACCTTTAAAGTGAGATATGTGCGAAAAACTAAGATATCAGGAAGGGGGCAAATACTTTTTCACTGCACTGTATATAAGCCCTTTTGCAAATACATAGTTTGACTAAAAGAGGAGATTAGAATACATAACTTGGCACATTTCATGGCAGCTTGCATCGACCAACAATGAATGCACAAACTCAATTCTAACCAATAAAACTAGTAAAGAAGAAAAATCCTATTTTCAGCCTTGACAAAGTAAAACTTTTCACATCTTTTTCAGTCGACTGATTCTAGCAACAGTACATTAAATAAAGCATTTCGTTAGATAAGGGTATGAGGATGTGATTCAGTGACTCACTCACTATGGGGGCATTGGGTTTCAGACTTTTAGTGATGTCAATAAGTAATATAGAAAAACAAAAACATTTACATAAATATTTCCTTTGTGCATTACCTGTGAGAAACCAATATTTGATTTTTTCCAACAACGTCAATAGTTCAGGTGTGAATAAGCTACTGTTAAAATATTTAATTCAAAAGTACCCTATAGACAATGTGTCTTTTGCATAGACATATATGTGACAGGTGAGATCTGAGTCTGGGAACTGCCCCTTGTAGGTGGGGCTGGGTTTTCCCCTTTATGAGCACAGGTGCAGATAATTAGTTAATCTTTTGTGTGAATCTGGAGCTGTGTGAATGCCTGGTCTAAGCAGTGCTATTTGGCCTTTTAATTTTTCTAAGACAGCTTGATGTTGGAGTTGTGCACTACATCTCCAACAGGTCACAGAAAACATTCTTCCTGAGTTTCAGTAGAGTCACGTTTAAAGTTATTTTTACCCCTTTAGAAAGAAAAATGTCTGTAGGGAAACTTGTAGTGGACTCCACAACCTCTTGCGGATACTTGCGATAGGGTGCGACCCCAACCTGAGAACAGGTAAAGACAGAAATGAAGTAAAGTAAAGTAAATTCCTTTTGAGGTAACCTGTTCAGTGTAGTGATGTCATGTTTTAATTTACAGATTGCCAAGCTGCTGCTTTGCCGGGGTAGATTTCTTGCTGCTGGGCCGAGGTCCTTATACGCCGGTGGCTATTGCAATTTGTGTTAAACTAGTTTAACTTGACAGCGAAGAGCTGAGAACTGTTCTTATTGTTTCTTGATGCATACTCAATCATCCAGGTAAGTAATCCGCAAAAGCTGATTCTGTTCATCTGGACGTCCAGATGAACAGAATCAGCTTTTGGGGATGTTCTAATTGTTGTGGTTGTTTATTTTGTTTTTTTGGTTGTATGATATTTATTGTATCAGAAAGCACCAATTAATGTACTGATTGTGTTTCAGATTTAATCACTTCTTATCGTTGCAGACATTGAAGGCGCTGCATGGAAACTGATTTTTCTCATCTCTTTTTGCATGTACCGCAGTGAGCTTGAGCGGTGACGGGCATTGAAGATTTTCTTGTATATATTTCTGACCATAACGTTGAAGTGTGGATCGCTATGCATTCAATGTGTGACGCATGGTGTTGGTTTTTAATATATTCCCCGCAGCGCTTATGCTGTCTTCCTTGTACTATCGTACAATTTTATAGTTTTTAATGTATTTAATAAAGTAGATCTTTTAATTGTCTGTTTGGTGCTACTGTTACATGTATAGAAAGATTGTTTTGTATTAGCATTAAACCTTGTGAACTGACAGTAGGCCTACGGCTCATTTCCTATTTAAATAGTATCTCCCACGGGCCACACATGTATATACACTGTTTTGTGTGCAAACTTCTCAAATGAATTGAGGTTTAATTTTTTTTCTATTTGTAAATGTTTAACACTCAGACCAGGGTACGGCCTCTCTGACTAAAGTTAACCGGGGTATCTGCAAAAAGAGAAGGTAAAATTATCTCAGATTCAGCTCTGTCTGTGAATCAAAATCACTATGAGTCAGGGATGAACAGCTTAGAACACATTTCAGAAAGTACTTTGGGCAGCTATTCAGAGCCGTGCATGTATTTTTCTGATAAGAAAACACCCATTGCCCACATAAATGTTAACATGTATGAAAATAGCACTTTTATCTAACTACTGGTCTTGCAAGACTGCAGATGCATGAAGGTCAGTGCTACTATTAGGATGTTACATTCATATTCAACAAGCTTTTTACATAATTCGTTAGATTGAAATGTGCACTTGAGCACTCTTGACCCTGTACACATGTGTGAAATTTGAACAGCTTGTTCACACACAATGATAGTAAATAACAGTTCTGCAATATTAGCATATTTTTTAATGTGCTGCTTAACATGTATGAAGAGAAAGACACATTAGAGAGAGGGCAAGACAGGGAAAAAGAAATATGTTTTTAAAAAAAGCAATGTGAAAAGAGAAGGGGAAGAGAAAAGAGAGGAGTGGGAGGTTAGGATGGGAAGATGAGAGTTGTGGATGAGAGATGAGAAGTGGGTAGGAGAGGAGTGAAGAGAGACGAGCAAAAGAGGGGTTAAGGCTGCACTGGTGATGGCATTGTATGCAGTGCGTGTGTGTGTATTGTGTATTAGAAACTACTTTATAAAGGTGTGATTACAACTCTTTTTTTATTTGTGTTTGTACAAAAAGTACCTTTAGAGTGCAACAATTCAAGATCTTTATCACACACACTTATACCCTCATCCACCATTCAGCAAGGTGAGAAGTATGATCAAAACCTGTGGTTACCACATGTATATTTCAAGAAGGGGACTACAATAGCAAGCAAGGGAAAAAAAAACTGTGTGCCGCACCACCGGAGCATGTGAAGCGGTATCTGAGAAAACACCATATCACAATAAATTTTGCATTGAAGGTGAAGAAGTATAAGGCTGCCTTTTTTTAATTTTTGTTTTTTAAATGGGAGCAACTAAAATGCTCAAATCTAGCAAATGCAAAAATATGCAGTGTCACTGATGGGAAGTCTCTTGAGTTCTTTGTTTAATCTATTAATCTGATATCTTTACAAATATTTTGTAGTCTTAGGTTTTGGTCTTTTGTGTGTTTTTTATGATCGTAGTTTAATAACAACAGTGATTATTTAGTAATAGGTTAGTGCTTGGAAACCACATCCTGACATACTGAAATGTCATTTTGATATGTTCCTCCTAGGCATTATCACAGACCGAGCAAAGTAAAGTCAATCTAAGTAAAGTCAGTAAATAAACAAATAAACTGAAGAATTTTATTTAATGGGAAAAAAAGTTTCTTACCAACGCACCATTACAAACTGCAGCTTAAAGAACAACTGACTTAACTATGGTTCAGAAATGACAAATTACAAGTTTTCATTCAGTCTGTGTATAATTTCTTTATTAATGTAACATCAGGACAATGCATGTAGAAACCTGAGAGTATCATTTTCTCTCATGAAGTACTAATTTCCAAAAAAATGTGTTCTTGAGGACCATTTGCTTAAAGAGATTGTGCAAACCTCTTTGTTTTCTCATTCACATATGTCAGAACACACTAAACTGTAAATGGAGAAAAGTTATCGTAAAACTTTTTACTATTGTCCGAGCCTTCAAACATGTCTGCGATGCCCGCCCACACTCACACACCCTCAGACACACACATCCCTGTTAAAAAATAAAAATGTGTATGCAACACATAATGACTTCAAAGGTACAAGAGCTCTCACACACACTTTGCCCTCGCCTCTATGAGTGTGTGGGAGGTAAAACCTTTTAGTAATACTACTCCTTGTCAAGTGGCAGCACTTTGATAATAGCATGTGTGTGTGGATATGTGTTTGTGTGTCTTTTGATTCATGTGATTAGATGCATAGCTGTCAGTAAAGGTATCTGAGTTGTTTTTGATGTGTGCATTATTGTGTTTGAGATGTTTCCCTGTATTTCTTAGGTTGTGTTTGTTTGTGTATGTGTTTGTGCGAGTGCGTGTCTGTGTGGAAGTACATCTGCATCTGCCCTTGCTTTAATTGAAGCTTGTGCGCTGTCAGTATTGGTCAAGTGGTCCTCTCAGCTAAATGACGAGCAACAGCAGCATAGCATGCATAACTATCACTCTATTAGCCCCATGTAAACACAATGATTACCATTATACAGATGAAGTGAGAAGGAAGCAGAGATGAATGAGACTGAATATAGGAGAGTGAGAGGTAAAAACGACTCCACTGCACGTAGTTGAGTGCACAAGCTATTTTACTTAATCAGAAACACCTCGTACTTGCATCATGCTACGATCCTGAATGAAATATCATGCTTGATTTTGGTCATAGATTATATTACTGAGTCCTCAAGAGTGCATTTTTTGCTTTTAAGGTAAATCTTTTCTTTTTTTAATTAATGATTTTTTATTTTTTTTATTTCAGACACACAAATAATGTAAACTTCTTATTGTTTGTTTCTGATTTTGGGTTAGTACTCATATCAAGGTGGGCTTTGTTTCAGTTTTAAATACATTGCTAAAAAGCATTGCTGCAGCTATCTACCGACATGATCCCACAGGCACACACTCCTCTTGTTGCCTCTTGTTGGAGAGCCGCTAGCTGTACTACAACACAGGTACTCATTAACTTTCCAAAAAGGCCATAAATGCACTTCTAGTGACGCTGGACGCTGTTTTTCCATCAGTGAAAAGAGGATTCTGACAGAATAATGTATTTGGTTTGCTATGACTTTAATGTACAAAGGTACTAAGGTATAATTAGCAGTGATTTCTTTTTTTTTTCCCACCATGTCCCCTGATCCTCCATGTCATATATTACATAGACATGAAGCCAGGCTGGATACTATGGCTTCCTGATGCCATTAAAGCATAGGATCATATCACACTGGGTTTTGATTCAGGGAAACAAAAGATAACATTGTTAATTATTCTAGCTTCACATTTTTTATGCAGACTACAAAAAAATGCATTGGTTATTGTGAACAACATTATGGTGTTTCTCCTGTCTTTTGTTTCTAAGGCATCGTAAGGAAAATTAGTATTTTTAGTATATCTATAACCTGGGCCTGTTTTTTTTCCATCCTTTCAGTCAATCATTATAATAAAAAAAATTAGTACAAGATGGAGAAAAATGTTACATCCTTGAACAGTTAATTCCCTGAAGTGTTACATATGATTTCTATGTAACATTTGTCCTGCTGTTAAATTAGGCAGGAGTCCATCTAATATTTATATTACCACTAGCACTGCTTATGTATTTTTCTTCTTCTTCTTCTTCTTCTTCTTCTTATTATTATTATTATTATTACTACAGTATTGGTGATTATCACCATTACTATAACTATTCTATTAACTGCTGAGAATGCCATGGTTGTCATCATTGTTTGAATACTCAGATCCATCTATCCACTACCATCTTCTTTCATCCAGCCACAGGTACCCTCCTGCTGCACTGCTTGTTAATATGGCAACAACTAAAAGTACATTTAGAAATGCAGAGATGGTCAAGAGTAACTACTGAAGTTCAAACTGAGCTTTAGAATGGAAAGGAAAGGTGATTTATATTACTGAGCATGGCATGATAGTTGAAGCCAGACAAGCTGGTCTGAGTGTTTCAAAATCTGCTAAACTACTGGGATTTCCAACACCATCATCTGTAGGATTTAAAATACCTTGTCAATGCCAGAAGTCGGAAGAGAATGATCAGACTGCTTTGAGCTGATAGGAAAGCAATGGTAACTAAAATAACCACTTGTTACAACCAGTGTATGCGGAAGATGTCCTCGCCTAGTCCTGGTTTGACTTACCTTTCTTTCTGTTTCTCTCCTCCTTGCTCTCTCTGTCTATCCTATCTCTGTGAGTGTGTGCGTTTGTGTGCTTGATTTAACCACGCATCTGTTTGCAGGGGTGGGATTCCCACCCTTCATTCCAGAGCACCTGGAGTTGATGAGCACACCTTTGGCTCATCTCCTCATTCCCCTGCTTCTACTTAAACAGAGGAAAGACCTTAATTCAGCACTTAATCATTGAACTAACAGTGTTATTGCAGTTGGTGCCATATTCTGAACTGTTTGGCGTTGGTTAGTCTCATGATTCAAATTTGCCTTGTTTCTCATCTGTGCAGGAAATTAGCATGTTCCAAGAGGGAGGAGTGGATTATTATTTGTGGACCTGAGCTTGCATCTAAACAAAGATCCTTACTTCAAGATATTGTTGCACTGTCATTGCCTGTAAATAAACTGTTGAACTTTTACCCAGCATCCCCCATTTGAGTCCACCCGATTCACTATCCTTGACAAAAGAGCATCTCTGAATACACAACATGTTGGACCTTGAAGCAGATGGGCTACAGCAGCAGAAGACAACGCTAGGTACCACGCCTGTCAAGTAAGAAACTGAGGCTACAATTCACAGAGGCTCACCAAAACCAGACAGTAAAAGATTTAACAAATATTGCCTGTTTTGTGTCTCACTTTCTGCTGTGACATGTGGGTATTAGGCTCAGAATTAAGCATAAAAAAACAAGGAGGTCTGGATCCATCCTGGCTTGTATTAGCGGTTCAGGTTGTCGTCCTTTGTAAACCCCGACAACAGTCAGCAATAAATGCTGGTATTAAGTTAGAACACAACAGAATATGACATCAAAATACTGAAGTTTACGACTACTACTTCTCTCAAAGCTATGCAATTTCAGTCTAAACAGTCAAGTGCTTCCAACTATGGCAACCATGATGACCATCAAAACTCTGACTGGCTTTGCACCAGGACCCTGCTGAGTTATGGCTATTGACTTTTCCTAGAGGAAAAAAAAAAAGTGTTCGAAGACCACTTTCTGTTAGCTAGTACCTATTATAAGTTATTTTCTGGTGTGGATTCGTCATTTAAACAGTAACCACACCCTCAAATGTAGCCTGTCGTATCAGGGAAAGAGGATGTACAGTAGACGTAACTATTATTTTACTGTCATCATTGATTTTGACCTTTAAGTGATTAACCATGAAATTAATATTTTAATTAAGTTACCAAAATAAATAGAACTATCGGACAGTTTTGTTATATATTAAACCACAAAGTAAATGTCGAGTGATTTAATGATGACAGACTACACAAGAAATACCGAGGAAGGGAAAGTATGAGCATGCATGTTTTGGTTTATGATTGTCAGATGTGAACCAGGCATGCCATGTGTGTTCTGCCTTCACATTTTCTGCATTCACAGCATGAACACATATGTTAGGTAACATTTTTTTAATTCCCTCTACATGTGGTTATGTTTGAAGCAGGCTATTTCTTCTCCTTTAAGGAGGTTAGGATCCAGGTTAGGATCCAGAAAGAGAGTGGAAAAGTGACCTCTTTCAAAAAAAAAGCAAATGCAGGAAGCATGCTCTCGTGGATATGTGTGTTTACTGAGAATAATGTGAACTTTGGCCTAATATGTAAAGTTTGCGAGGGGCTACAGGATTTAGAAGACCTAAACTCTGAAATAAACTAATTCTTCAGGTGACTTAAATGAATGAAACCAGATAGAAAGCAGCTTAATCTGACACATCTTAAGTGTATTGAGATGGTTCCACCAACAGCACACCCTCTATGCTAAATGACATGGAGTTGTAGGTATGCAACTTGAATTAGACTCCCTATTCAGCCACTGAAAGGCTGTAAAAATGAAAACTACAGAATGTTTCTTCATGCTTCTTCCATGTGTTTACATAACCTACTTCACATGAGCAATATTCTGTTTTCCTTTCAGAGTGTAGTACCCCCAGAGAGCACTGTATAAGTGTAAAAGCAATATGTGAGCATGATAGTTAAAAGAAGTTCATGTTGTGTAATTTAAAGATCATCCAGTCAGATAGCCTATGCTTTTGGAAAGTGCAGAAATAACTAGATAGTATAATTATACTTGGGATGTTATTGCATGACCAACTGAAGGCAAAGATTGAAATTGAGAGTTTAATTAGTGTTAATATAGAAGTTGTTGGGGGAGAAACAAAAGAAGTGATGTGTAAATCATGTAAAAGTACAGAAAAAATAGAATAATCTATTCTTAATAATTGCAATATAACAGCAGATACGTGAACACAAACAATTCATAGGCCTAGATATTAACATAAATATCCTCTTAGCTGAAACACAGGATTTGTGGTAATTCCCTAGATTATCATTCTTATCCCATCTTAATCTTCAAGTAGGTTTTAGGCACTTTTTACTTTTGTGGGAATCACAGTGTGCTTGTAGAAAGATATAGCTGCATCGCCTGGAGGGTGCATGAGCACACACAAATAAACAGAAACATTCCCCTTGTTTCTTTGTGTCCCTTCATCTCCCTTTGTAACCATTACAACCAGCTCTAAAGTCTTACTATAATTTGCACGGTACAGTGAATTTCTGTAGGTCTTAGGAGTTGGAGCAGAATGCTTGTCGGGGATAACTTTCTAAGTTTTCTTCCACATGACGCTAAAAAATAAATAAATAAAAAAAACATGAAGAAAAAAAAAAAAATGAAAAAGAAAAAAAAAAAAAAAATGTTGTTTACATTT
>VUQG01001054.1:1573-16194 GCA_015106755.1 Etia nguti | reverse complement strand
GTATTTTTCTTGGCACAACTTTACCTTCTATTTGAGTATATTATACACTGTAGCAATTCCCCTTTACAACGTAAAATATATATCATTGACAGTTATGGGCTTATAATTTGTGCTTTCCCCCCCGATCTTTCATGCGCTAACAACTGGAAAATTGTAGTTTACGACTGCACTTGAACGCAGCACCAGCTCTGCCACTACCAGGAGCGTAGAACGAAGGAGATGGCCGACTAGGAGGCAGGGTTATCTTTGCTACTTCGCCTGCGAGATTCCTTTTACATTATACAGTTTCACAGCAGAAGCAGAGGGAGTACTGTACAGTCATTTCGCTCCTTTTCAGCCATGGCAGAACAAAACAGCAGCGTCAGATATCAGGAGGTAGGTAACAGGTTGTCGTCACGCTTAAATGTGGCTAACAGCTAGCTGCTGCTCAGTCAACATTAGCCTGTCAGTGAGAGCAAAACAGCGAACTCAGCTGTCATTTGTTTACGGGCGGGCCGGATGTTGAGTGGCATGTTTTATGCTTTTGTTAAACCGAATTTCTTCCACTGCAACTGCTGTACTCATATTTTCATCATATATAATGTAAAGGCTGTGTGGGCCATATTTATTTAGCAGCTAACTAGCCACTCCTAGCTGTAGCTGGCGTTGCTGGCCTGCACAGGAGTGCTGTGTGGTGTCTAGACTTGAGCCAAAGCTGTCCTGGCTCACTGACCAATCCTCCCTGTCAGTGACTGAAACCTCAGAGACGGATCAGTGTCAAAATGCTGAAGTGAAGCTGCTGCATGCTCGCTTAAATCGCCACACGGGACTGATGTGCAAATTATGTCTGCAATCAGCAGCCCACGGTTTATCATACAACCTGCCTTGTGTGTCGTTGGTAATGACAAGAGGTTACTGTCCGATAATGTTATTTAAATGAGAATATCCGTAAGTATTAAAACCAGATGGTATAGTCTGTGTTTGGGAGAAGGAAGTGGCTGACAGAGCGAGTATGTCCGTACAGCAGGCCCTGTTTAATGACTCATGTAATTGTCTATAATGGCCCAGTACAAGCAGAAATCTTCCCTGGGGATAGTTGCCATGATATAAACAACATGGCAGACAAATATCTGCTATCACACAGTATAAATGCTATCATTTTGACCTCCCCTATGCAGACAGCATTGTTCCCTTTTTTTAAATTGCAGCTGCTTACTTATCTGAAAGGACTATGTACTGTAAGCGAGACCCAGTTTGTGTTGTTGTCTATTATTGTTTCTCCAGCTGGTGAATGAGGAAGAGCCCGCCCAGCCTTCCCAGGAGGGTCCTGCCCAGGACGCCCCACCACCATACAGCAGCATCGCTGCAGCAAATGCAGGTTAGTTTGGTCATACGCTGTCAGATCGCTTCACTTTTTTAAAAAGCATAATTTAATTCCAGATGTGTCTGTGCATCTGCGACCTAATTTTCAATTATAAGTGAAAGGCTTGAATT
Organism: Etia nguti; assembly: GCA_015106755.1. NCBI lineage: Eukaryota > Metazoa > Chordata > Actinopteri > Cichliformes > Cichlidae > Etia > Etia nguti. The sequence continues at coordinate 14,721 of VUQG01001054.1, read as the reverse complement.
TAAAAGCAGGAAGAGAGAAACATTATGAACACTGACTGTTTTTAACAGCTGTAATTTGAGAAGTCGCCTCCTATGTGATCACTGCTTCAACTTGTACAAAGCACTTTGATGTTGAAGCTTTTCTGGTGACAGTTTTCCCTGCATTGCTTCAGATTTTATGAGCTTATCTTGCGTCTTGTAAATGTGATGTTAAAGATCAGATAAATATTCAGTTTCTCTCACAGAAATCTTAAATACAGTCCAGATGCACCATATCTCATGTGCACTGAAATGAGTATGTTTATTTAAATGTATAATTGTATGAAGTTTGTTTAAAAAATTTTTTTTTCCTAAAATAGGATTGTAGAATAGGTCATGTACAGGGAAGGTCTCAGGCCCGTTATCGGGTTTCCAATGTCACGTCTTAAGAGGGCAAGGGTCAGCATGTTCCATAAGAGGGTGCAGCTATAGCTCTTCCTGGATGAGTCCATTGATCTGTTTTAGTGCTGTAAGTGTTTGAGCGAGGCGGAGGCGTATTCCAGGACCGCAGCCAAACAACCCAGATAAAAGTCTTGGCTTGTATGTGGAGAGCATAAACAGTAATGGGGGCATACAATATATTGCAGTTGTCTTTCTTGTACTAATGTTTTATGTTTAAGTCATTGCTTCCTGCTAAAGCTCAGCTGTAGCTTTCATTTTTGAAGGAAGTGAAAGAAGATTTTTGTCTGTCAGCAGTCAGACACTATAAAACTCGCTGACCTTCGGTTTCCTTGTTTCTCGCTTTTTAAAATTATGCTTTTATTAACATCTCTGCCTTCTTTCAGAGGATTGGTTTGGGCCATTTGTCTCTGTCTGTTACACAGTGAGGGTTGCTAAAGACGTCTCAGTTGTCGCTCTGTCTGTTTGTAGATGTGTGCCAAAATTATAAACTGTGGTTCAGGTTGCAGGAGCCCAAAAAAGTATTCAGTTACATGTACAGCAAACTATTTCATAAATTGTTGGTCCACGGAAGGCATTTGGCACTCCTTAAAATGAGACACTAACAAATACACGTTGTCCACTTTATTAGGTACACCAGGTAGTACTAGGTTGTCTGTTTTGCTTTTGGAACTGGATTAATGTTTCGTGGCATAGATTTAACATGGATAGATGGAAATATTCCTCAGAGATTTTGGTCCGTATTGACACAATAGCATCACAATTGCTGCAGATTTGTCAGCTGCACATCATGAAACAGTTCGTCTGTTCCACCACATCCCAAAGGTGCTTTATTGGATTGCGATCTGGTGCATGTGGAGGCCATTTGAGTTCAGTGAACTCATGTTCAAGAAACCAGTTTGAGATTATTCAAGCTGTGTGACATGGTGTCAGGTGAAGCATCCATCAGAATATGGCTACACTGTGGTCATAAAAGGATGGACATGATTAGCAACAATACTCAAGCAGGCTATGGTGTTTAAACAAACTGGTGCTAATGAGCCAAAGTGTGGAGAGAAAATATCCCCCACACCACCATGACAAACCTGAACATTTGATACATGGCAGGAAGGATCCATGCTTTCATTAACACTAAAACTCCAGTGTCTCAGTAGAAATTGAGACTCAACAGACCAGGCAGTGGTCTGCTTCAAGAAATGCTCATCTGCACACATTGGTTGTAACAAGCAATCATTCAAGTTGCGGTTGCTTTCCCATGACCTTGAAGCAGTCTGGCCATTCTCCTCTGACATCAACAAGGCATTTTCACCCAGATAACTGTCTCTCACTGGATAGTTTCTTCTCTTTGGACCATTTTCTGTTGCTGCAGTGTGATGGACTAATGAGATATTTGCATTAATGAGCAGTTGAACAGGTGTACTTAATAAAGTGACCAATGAGTTTATATCAGGATCTCCCATTGTCAGACTCTTGGATGATAAAATACAGCCTTAGTTTTGCTTTCAAGGGACACCTGTGTTAATAATTAATCTGGCCTTAAAGCATCGACTGAGATTTAGCACAGAACTGGTCTTTGAAGAAAATAGGAAAGATCAGCAAAGTGAGCACATAGAAAAGGTTAAACATCTTTTGTTTGGACTTAGTTGTTCAGATTAGCATACAGTAAAGCATGGAGGTGGAAATGAGGAATAATCAGAGTTTTTGGTTTTCTTTTTTCAAAATAATAATTGTATTTTTGAAGGCATCACAGGCTGTAGAGAAGTGATTTTGTAGTTTAAAGACCACACGTTTACTGGAGAAATAAACCGATTAATTGGTAATGCTAGTATTTGGTGTAGTATTGAAATGTAGGAAGCATGAAATTTCAGCTTTTATACACTGTGATAACAGGATTTCATTTATTATTTTCTGTAAGTCTTCTGCTGTGTGGAGGAAGGTACTATTACAGTTATTTGTTGTTAATTAGTTGTAATTATTTGTTACTTGTAACACCCACAGCTTTCTTTGAATACAAGGAAGATGGAGGAAGATTTCCCAACCCTCCGTCCTACAGCGTTGCCACCACTTTGCCCTCCTATGATGAAGCTGAGAGAAGCAAAGCAGAGGCGGCCATCCCGCTGGTCGCTGGAAGAGTCACGGTACTCGTCTCGCTCTCAGACTTCTTTCTAATGACTTGGTGTTGTCACATATAAAACACTAAAACAAGCCAAAGGTAAACTGAAGTTATGTTAATTAATAGTTTGAACGTATCCCTTTTTGATGATGCAGGAGGAAGACTTTGTGGCCAGAGATGACTTTGATGATGCCGACCAGCTGCGAATAGGAAACGACGGCATCTTCATGCTCACTTTCTTTAGTAAGAAACAGACTTTTGATACAGTAACAATAAACCAACTTGATGCAAATGTACAACTCTGTTGATCAAGGACAAAATTTACTCTCCCTTCATTTAACTTTTGTTTAGTTTCTTTTTGTCAATGCTGTCCCAACATGATGACTTTACAAATCACTGATCCTTCTGTTTATTCATTGCTATCTTTCTGCTACCAGTGGCATTCCTCTTCAACTGGATTGGCTTCTTCTTGTCGTTCTGTTTGACCACATCAGCCGCCGGCAGATACGGGGCCATCTCAGGCTTTGGCCTGTCGCTCATCAAATGGGTTCTTATTGTCAGGGTAAGAGCCACACACAGCATAGACCAGCTCAGCTGCTCTCCACAGGGTGGTAAAAATTCAACCATAATATCACAGTTCATTCTCCCCCCGAAAGGAGTGAGTATGTAATCGGTCCAAGTCCCAAGGTCACACCGAATGTGAAAATCAGTAAAAAGTTTATATTACCCACATTTATTTTTATTTTTTTCAATGGATTGTCTTCAAACTTCACAACACTACACTAGGCTGTGGAGGACATCAGTACCCAGGTTGGCTAAGCATTCGATCTCGACCTTTATTGTTGGCGCCCAAGCTCAAAGTGACCTTTGAGTGAACGTTGAGCATGGGGTAGGGACTAATAAGAATGTTATACTTCTTCCTACTCCATTTCAGACTTAATAATTGTAATTTCATGTCATTTAGACTCTATTTTATTTTATGTATTTTCTTTTTTTTGTTTTGTCTGAGCACATACGTGTGTGTATTTACATATATATTCATATTTGTACATGTAAATGCAAGTATGTGTACTTGTATATATCGTTTTTTTACTGTATATATCTGAAATAAAGATACAATAACCTTGGAAAGAAAATTTAAGAAAGCATATAAAGTAATATATCATATGAAAGGGTATGGGGAGAGCTGTAAAACACAGGTTTTTATCTTTTCAATAAAACGCCCTATGACATCACAATGATAACGTTTCACAAAATCTCACACTGCATGAATATCTTAAAATCTCACATTTTTACAGCTTATAGAAACTAAAGATTTCAGCCATTTCTGCTCCAGTCGAATGAGTGAAGATGATAAAAAAAACACCATTTATTTTAGAATGTAATTCTTCAAGGTCAGAGGTCAAATAGCAGCGTGTTGTAATAAAGACAGCATGTTGCAATAAAAATGTCATAAAACATTAGAGTTTTAGTACAGCCTTGCCCTTTGAGGGAGTTGTGCTCTCTGAGCGCTCTTGTTTTAGTTTAAATTTTAATCATTTAATGTTGATCTTAACCCTGTAAAGCCTAAACAATGAAAAGATTGACAGAAAATTCTATTTACTTATTTTTGAACACTGCATGTGTCTGATTGTATAAATTAAAGTTCTCAAAAACTCATGTATCAGATATGATGCACTTGGCGATCTGTTTAACAGCACTTAATTTTCAAAAACCCTTGAAATTACTCGTGCTGCTTAAGTTAGGGATGAGTGACTGGTTGAAGATGTGCAGCGTGATTCTACAAAGTGGTGTTTGGTGCTGCGTTCTTAAAGACAGATCACCAGAGATGCATTGTTGATTGAAACGTGCGTCTTGTATCTCTGCAGTTTTCGACCTACTTCCCCGGTTACTTTGATGGGCAGTACTGGTTGTGGTGGGTGTTCCTGGCACTTGGTGAGTGAGAGACAATGTTTTATAAGTATACTTGTATTTTTCTATTATTAACACTCCCCACATGGCTAAGACATTTCTAATTATGTTGTGTGGTCATTTCTTTGGTAATCTGTCTTCTGTTTGGGCTCCAGGCTTTATGCTGTTTATCAGAGGCTTCGTGAACTACTCCAGAGTGCGTAAACTGGCCGATCCCACTTACGCCACCCTTCCTCGAACAAGGGTACTCTTCATCTATTAAAGGTAAGGTGCGTGGGTCATGAAGAAAATATATAACTTTACTCACTTACTGTCTGTCAGGGTTGTCATTAGTGGCCAGCACCTTTAAGTCCATGTTGGACTGATTTATGATTGGCTGCTAAACAAACAGCACAGAAACCAGCCGTTAAACAAAAAGCCTCAAACGGTACCCACAGCTCGTAGTGCCTCCATCCAAGTGGAAATAAAATGTAGAGACTTGCTGGAAAGATTAAAATAAGCTGTTCACGGCTTCTTCATTGAGTGCTGCTGTTAGATTTTTCAGCTTATGCAGATTGAACATAAAACCTGCTACTTCCCCGTGTAACCTCTGTCCTCTGACTTTGCTGCTACATGGTGCACAGCACAACCACTGTCAACACCTGTCTCTGTGATTAAACTAACCTGATTCTCCAGATGGCGTGTGACACAGAACCAGCAGGAATGTCGTCCTTCAGAAAAACACAGGCGCCTGCCAAAAATAACTGTCTGTTCATTACAGGTGAAATTTAACCAATCAGATCCACAGGCTACTGTCAGTGCAGCCAGTTGGAAAATCAGGTTCTTGCCAAAGTCAGTCGAGAGAAGAGTGAAAACGGAGAGAGCAGAGAAGTGCCTACAGGGCTTTTCTTTGCACTTCTTGCAGTTTAGAAATGCTCTTAGAACTGACATGCAGTAGTGGTTGCATCAGGAATGTCATTCTGTGTAAGAGTTTAGGACTGAAGCCTTTCCTCCTCTGACTGTCAGTTTCTCATGGTCGCGTCCCAAAGATTTATATGGAGTGCTAGCCCGGAGGGAAACATCAAAAGTTGGGATTTTTTTTCCTCCTGGGTCCTTAGCCTTTGTTTTTTTTGTTTGTTTGTTTGTTTGTTTTGTTTTTAACAATAGATGTAACATATTTGTCCTTCATGTTCATTCCCATAGTTTCAACAGTCTCCCTCGAGGAATTTACTGACATCTAAGTGCTTAGACTGAGGTTATGATTATTAGCTGGAAATGCACAGAAGGAATCTACACTACCGAACAGACCAATCAGAATAGGTGCGGGCTGCGTTGATGTGGTCTGTAGATACAGTTTCAGGGAGGTACCTGTCAGGTTATGGTGTAGGGTTTCACTTTGTGTGGTCACGATGTACCTGCGGTGTAGATTTCATGCAGCAGCAGCTTTGACCAGAACAAGCTTCCCTGCCATCAGTCGGTGTTCGATAATCTTTGGTGTTGCACTTGCATTAGACCAGGAGTGTCAAAAATGCTGCACAGGGGCCAGAAAAAACTCCTGTCTGGCTCACTGGATGGTTTGTTTCTATGAATGAATGGAAATAGCATCAGAGAGCTACCAGAACTTTATCAGCAGATTTACATATTTATTTAGTTATGCTGACAGATTTTTTATTTACTGCAACATTTCTTTATCATATAGAAAAACTGAGATGTACAGTTGAAGTTGCACTTTTTTTTTATTATAGTAAATGGGATTAAATGTGTTGTTAAACATCTGTATGCTGACAGAAAGAGGAGTTTCGCTGGTCCGGCCCACTTACAGTCAAAGTGGGTTGTATGTGCACAAAAATGTACAAAGAGTTTGATGTCCCTGCTTTAGACTTAAGTGGGATTTATAGTCCCACAAATGTGTCCATCCACGTCCCGGACGGACGGAGGGGTTTTCACCCAAGTGAGATGCGTTGCTGTGCAATTCTCCGAGATCATGACTGCGCGTTGCTGTAAGTGGATGATGTAAGCGACTGCCGAATGTTAATTGGTTGACAAGTAGGCCGGAATAGAGTAGGGAGCAAGTTTACCAGGAACGGGAGAACTGCAAAAAACCCAAAAAGTAAAGTATGAGAAGCACAGACAGCAGCTGCAGTGACACTTTTAATTGTTTTTAACACTCAGTTTCACGTCAGCTCTGTGTGCGGTCCGTCGGTCCGTGGCTGGCTCACGGACCAACAACACTACGACCAACAGTGGCTCACTGACCAGTTGTAGCAAAGACTTTGTACACTGCCTCCATCTGACCACAGAGCTCACTGCAGGCAGACGGACAGGGATTGGAGTGGAGCGGACAGCCAACACGCTCGCTCTGCTTGACCATAAAACCAGCTTAACACTTTGCCATCAGCTCAAGTAACACTGCCCCTCAGAGCAGAGAAACTGCATCTGTTTTCACCCACGTCTGTTTTACCCGAAGTTCTCTGTTCACAAGTCTAAAGTGCACTGTACTGAAAATACAGCATTTAGTTGAGGTGAGGATGTCATCTGAGCACCAGCATACAGGGGGAGGACCACTCCAGCCTTTGTACTCAGCAGCTGCTTAATGTTCAGATTGACTGCAGATGTCTGGATGTCACAAGCATTTCCTGCAGGGCATGTGTGAAAAATTTCCCCTCGACTTCCAACTCAGTGGAAGGGGAAACGCTGATGTCAGTATCTGCTGATTGGTCAGACAGCTGTGGTTTAGAGACTGGTTTATGATGGATTCTCTCTCGTGATCTTGTGAGAATCTGCCTTGTACGTTAATGCTTAAACAGCATATCATTCAGATGGCACAAGTCACTGAAGACCAACTCGATCTATTATGAACTGAACTGTTAAGAGGACAATTGTACCAACAAATGATTTAAAATGCGTTAAACCATGTTTCTGTAAAACATGTATATATACTTAACCCAGTGGTAATAGCTCAGTGAGCAGCCCTGTTATTATCTTGCTCTACATACAGTGTCTCAGGTTGATAAGTTAGATTTGTGGCTGAGATTAGGATTGATTTCTAAAATAGATGATCCACTGTTATGTCACTGTTTTCTCCATCTTCCCATGTCAAAATCAGGACATGGAAGAACTGGATATGAAGAAGAGGGGGAGTTTAAAGTAAAAGAAGACACTTAACCAGAAATCAGCCAGATGAGTTCCAGATGAAGACGACTCGAGTCAATAAAAAATTAATAATAATCAGGAATTATATCACTCGTTTTCTTTTGTTTCAAAACTTTATTAAAGACAAATGGTTACAAGTAATAGTCCCTCAATGTACTCATTAGTGGCGAATGTTAAGTGCTATTTACATCTGTCTGTAATGTATAAGTAATGCCTTATATCATTTGATGGTAGCATACGAGCATGCATCTGCCCTTAAGGTCAGTTAAATAGGGAGAGTCTCGTGTTGGCGACACTTGAAGCCAACAGGTATTAATTAGCGCAACACTCTGTAAGCTTGCCATAGCATGCAACACACTTTATAATAATCTGCTCTTCGAGGTTCGATTAAGCTCTTTTTAGATTTCTTTAGGCTGTAAATGCTGAAGTACACATGAACACATCCTCCACTCACCTGTTGGCTTTAAGCAGTGTTGCCAGGAGGGGACAGTGTTGTCTGCAGCTTTTAGAAACTGTCATAGTAGATGTGATTCACACACAGCAAAGCGACATCCATGATTTTTGCCTGTTACAATGTTTTTGTTGTACATTAAATCAGGTAAAACTCTCCAACCAGGGAAGAGAATTCAAGTTGCATGTACAGGTTGATCCTAGAAGATGGAAAAGGAACTCGATGGCCTCAAATGTCAAGTGACAAAACCCGGAGCTGCTCTGCTGACAGCTGTGGGGACACTAAATTTCTTTTGGCACTGACTGTGACCGAGATGATTTTTAAGGGCGTACAAGGACATTTTCTGGTCCGTATCCTCACAAAGAGCAATTAGATGTAACAGCGTGACCTCTCGGTGACTCCTCAGAGAGTCGGTCTACTCCACGTCCCACTCGCTGTCAGAGGAAAAGCTGTCGGGATTTCAGAACATAGAAATGAACTTGTATTTTACTTCCAGGTGGGTTTTTGCCTCAAGGTTTAATTGATGATTATTTCTCAATTCTTCATACTGTGTAAGAAGTTTTCTCTGTTGTGAGTATTATTAATTATTATCAAAGAATGTTTAATGCAGGTGCACTTTTAGAAACAGCCAATAAGGATGTTCCCATCATTAGATTAAGTCACAGACACATAAAGCAAGTGGTGCAGGATGTTGTTTTATAATGACGCTTGAATCATCAGTTCATATTTCATATGCCATGGCTTTCATTTACAGACCATTTATGCTTCTATGTGACGTAGAGCTGCAGCCTGGGGTTTTTGTTGTTATCAAACTGTACAGAAACTGTTTAGTGTTAAATAAATGTCACTTTAAATGCACCTGCTGAGCTTCCTGGGTTGTTATTGAAGCATCACCTACTCAGAATACATAAATGCAGCAGATAGAAAAAGTGTAACCCTCTCGTTTACAGGAGGGTGTGCAACGACAATGTTTTATGTTTTTAATTTTATCCCCTCAAAGATTTGTTTTAAGGTTTAAGGTTACATTAAAGGTGGAACGTCATAACAGCAGGCACTTTAACAGGCGCGTGTACGCTTTTTATATCCACTGCATGCTTCATTAATGTCTAACTGAAAAACAGCTAACAAAAATGAAGAACTCTTAATATCATAATACTAAAGTAGCTCAATAAAAAAACCACATATTTTAAAAAGCGTAACATAAAATAGCTCCAAGAGCTCAGTAGAATAGAAATGAAGGCTTGTTAAGTGTGCATAGTAAAGTAAGCAGTGCAGGATATTTAAAGTGTAGAGATGAGCACTGACGATCATCTCAGGTTATGAAGCCTTATTCGACAAACCGTGGAAAACAGCAAGCAGACAAACAGTTGTTAATAAGTGTGATTAAAGGGGTCAGCTCATAGGTCGGGGGTGTTTAAGGGGTTGGTAAATTAAAGCGTTGCAAATAAAAATTCTTGGGAGAGGATGCCATCTTACACAGTGGCGGCTTCTAGTGGCAGCAATGTGTAACTGTTGGAGTTATAACAGAGCAGCAACAATTCTGGGAAAGCTTTACTGGTTAATTTGTTAGGCTTTAAGTGCTGTAGCACTTTATCCAGTCAAGGTTTCAAGAGCAAAACATAGATTACAGAAAAGCTAAAGTACAGCGGGACTAACCTCCAATGAGCCAGCTAATGTTATTCTTAAAGCTTTGTTGTAATATAATTAGAGGCAATGTATTTATTTACTCTTCCAGGAAACCTTAGTCCGAGAAGCACAAATTCATGTTAAACTGCAGGTTAATGTGTTCATGTTTGCTCTAAATTTCTTTGTTCTGTGAGCTAAGAGGACCTGCTACCAAATAAAATCAAAGAGATTTGTTGTGTCTATAGATTTGATGTATTTTTATTAAAATAAAGAGACATTTGATCTGTATCTGGTCATGCACTAAACAGACTGCTTTTACACTTCCCTTTTATCTGGAATTATTATCTCTTGATTTCACGTCACCATCTACTGTAAGTAGTCTTACTGATGATTTAGAGGTTATAATATGTGTTTCTGGTCCTTTGCGGTTGAGGTATCGCTGCGTGTTTTGCTCCTTCAGTCATCCAGCTGCCTGGGGAGAAAGAAGACGGCTTTCTGTCCGATGTGGGTTCTCGGGCCGAGTTTAGGCTTTCCATTCTTTTTCAGAGCTACGTACCAGTTGTTGTCGTGATATTTCTGCGGCTGGTATGTGTTGTAGTGGTTCTCCTCCAGCCTCTCCAGGAAGTAACACTCATCATTAACTGTGGGCTGAGAGAGAAATGCAAGAACATTTCAAATAACATCTCAAGTGAACTTGGTTTGTGAACTTTCTGCACTATCAATAATCAGAGTTTATGTCCTGTCCTCCAACATTAAACTATGCTGGCAGGGCAGCAGAGAAGTATGACCGGTGATAAATACCCTGATGTTAAAATCTTATTCAGGGCTTTGTTACTCAGATTCTTCAGCCTTCTTGGTATTGAACAAATAACTCATATATTAAAAGCACAGTGTGTGCAAAAGTCCCGAGCAGTTCCTTCTTTCTTTAGTAGGTTTAATGGACTAAGCATTTTATTAAAATATGCAAACAGACTTACAGGAGGAATATTATGCAAAAACATTTCTTAAGGGCACAAGATTCAGATGCTATTCATCTGCTGCAGATAGTTTTTAGGCCTGTCTCTTCTTTGTCCTATTTTGTCCAATGTTCTCATTTTTGTTTCAGAACACACTGCAGATATGTCAGATTTTCAGCTAAAATGTGAAAAAAGGTTCATCTGCTGAGTTAGGTGTCTTTTTATGAGTGACTAAGTCACAGGTCTGTGTTAAGTGACTTACCAAACAACATCAACAACAAATACTTTTTTGACTATCTTCAGGTACAAGGACTGGACTGAAAATGAGTGAAAAATCAGCCAGTGTCCACAGAAAAACTTTAAAAGACCTTCAGAAAGTCTGAAGACCTACTGCTCAAAACCACTTTAAAACATTTACATGAAAATCTTTCTCCTCAGAAGCAAAATATAAAGAAATGAAGGGTGGATCAAGGCTTTTACATGGGACTGTAACTCTGGAACAAACTGGGATCAGGTTTACAAACATATTTCCTCCTGATGTCAATGCAGTTAACACAGACCAACCTCCCACTTATACAATTCAAGCAGATAAAAAAAAAAGATTTAATGAATAATAAAATGTGTGTTAATTGTTCATATTCTTGTAATATTTCATATAAATCTAAATTTTTTAAAAAAATAAAAATTTTCCTTAAATACTCACTGAACTGTACAAACGGCCTTCATCGCTCATGGCTAAATATCTGCTGGCTTCAGTTCCTTGGATGACCACGAGGCCTCTGTCCACAGCTTTGAGCTTTAAAACAGCTGAAAGGATAAGAAAATAAAATAAAAGTCAAGAAATTACACAGAAACTGTCAGAACCTGAATATATAGACGATCAATATTTGATGGGTTGGATCGGAGGCTTCAGTGTAAAGGTAAATCTGCAGCATCCGAATAAGATTCAGGTATAAAACATCAAAAACAGCTGTTGATGCATTTTATTTTATTGGAATATTCACAATCTGCAAATTCTTCACCAGAAATCTTTAAATATCCCTGCAGAAAGAGGACCAACAATCGTTTTTCAATCTGTTTCTATTTTGTCCAGCCTCTTGATTAGAGTTGATTCACCTGCCGTGTGTAGGACAGAGTAAAAAGAGAGCATGCATAGATGGCTGATCAATACAGACAAGTATCTGATGACTGAAATGTCTGGCGCTATTGTTTCCTATTTCCACCTTTTCAAGGGTCAAAAATGTTTCTTTCTCTGCAGCATCATTCCCAGCACGCCACCCCACTGCTCCTGTCGGTAAACTTTCCTTCTACGTCTGCGTGTTTGCTCGTGCTCAGACAACCACCGACTCCATCCACATTCATAAACACGTTCAAACTGAACTCACAGACATTTTGCAACAAACTAAAGCAGTGGGATGTCCCGCATTTTACTTAAAAAGAGAGGGTTTTTTATCAGACGCATGGCGCTTTAACCTGGAACACCTGCAGCAGAGGAAGTGAACGCGTCATGCTGCAGTCCTGACCTGGATGTTATATCACACAGTGATCTTACTGTGAGCGTCACTCTCATCCCTCTGGCCCTGCACCGTCCCGTCGGGGAGGATCTGGAGGTGATGTCCGCCATTCATGCAGTACAGTCGAGCCAGTCTCCGGTAGTCCCTCAGCAGCAGCGGGCCACTGTCCCCCACACTCAGATCCTCCACCGTGTCTCCATCCGCCATCCTGCTCGGAGGAAACCTCGCTCTGGGTCTGCGATGAGGGGGGATCGGTTTCCTGCGGAAATTCTCACCGGATTTGTCCCCCTGCAGAGATCAGGTGTTTATGTGGCCGTGAACGAGCACAAGACCACACAGGCAGCCACATGCGCGCTCCCGATTCCTGGCCGCATCCTCCAACTTGGGTGAAAATAACAATGCCCACTTTCACTTCAAAGTAACTTTTTAAACAGCCAGTTTGAGCACACCCGAGTTACTTTCTGCTTTCGTTACTTGTTTATCAGGTAATCAGTGACGAGCAGAGCCACGTGCCATAAACACACAACCTTTATTCACATGTTTTTGCAGTTTTTAAAAATATATTTCTAATTTCCTGGGAGGCAGCTGTAAGTAGCGCTGCTGCTGCACTTCACAGCTTTATCCCAGAGATCGGACTGCAGTTTGGAAGCAACACGAGAAAAGCTGTTTGCATCCCCGGCTGGAGCATTTTTAATCTAACTGATAGGAAATGAGGGGGAAAGGGGCATTTTGCAACATGCTATTCATAATACAATATGACAGTTTTAGTTAAAGAGTTAAAAATAACTATTCATTTTCTCAAGTAAATAAACCTTTCAGTGATACAATTTTTTTTTTAAGTGCAGAAATGTCCTACATACTGGTTTCAACGAAATAAAATAAAAATAAATAAAAATAAGACTGTTTCAAGACCTTCATTAACGACTCTCTGATGGACATTGTCTGATCGCTGAGGCCTGCTGAATTGTGTGCTGGTTCTCAAAAGGCACAGAGGAAGATCTGGCTCTGAACAGGGGTGGGGGGGGGGG
>VUQG01001052.1:0-22482 GCA_015106755.1 Etia nguti | reverse complement strand
ATAAGCCAGAGCAAGAAGAACATTCTGTTCTCTGTCCTCTTGCAAAGATTAGATTACACTGGATTGGTTGCCTTTCTAGTCAGGGAACAGCAACATTTAAACTTGTGAACAAGTCAGAAGTGCTGATCATGACAATATGGATGGCATAAAATAAAATGAATGAGGTGCTACTGAAGATAAATAGTGTTTTAAGTGCAGCCTTTTCAGTCCACGGTGATGTAAACTGTACATTGTTGAGTCTGTGTCAGTGATTTACGTGTCTGATCAGCCCTCTCCTGTTTGCAGTGAGAAATAGGGCTCTGAGGGAACAAGTATGATAAATCAATCACCGGCCTACCCACAGTTCGGAGCCTGTGCTCTGTTCTGCTGTTGTTCCATCCTCTATGGACTCAACTTGCCAGCCTTCAGCCTGCTTGCTGTTTGCCTTCAGCTCAACTATAAGAAAAAAGTACATATTTTTTAATTTATTAGTCTGTCCCGATGTTTCCCACAAGCATTTGGATTGAAGGTTTAGTCCACTCCCCCCCCCCAGTTTTTGTCGGCTCAAATGGAAACATAATATTTTTAAGTCTTTTGTCTTGTTCAGCTTTCATTGTCTGGAATCATCGTACCGATGAGTACTGATGAGTGTGTTTATACATTTTGGCTGAAAAGGGAGCTACTATGCCCTCCTTACATTAATCTTGATAAAGCCAGGTGCATAAGCATATGTTTATCTCAGTTTGGTGTGAAAGAATTTAACTGTGCTAAGAGCCCTCACCTTATGGACCGAACATAGTTCTCCGTTTGCGGCATGTTTTCAATCTGCGGGGGGCTCCGGACAGCCCGTCTACCTGCAGAGAGCGTCTGTTGCCAGATGGAGGCAGTGTCCAGAGTATGTGGTACAACCGGCGAGTCGGCCACTCTTACTTGTGTTGTTGTAGTTGGTCTATTACAGCACAGTAAGAGTGTTAAAAACAGTCCAAGGTATCCACTGCACACTCTCTCTGTGCTGTTCATACTTAACGATCACTGATGATTTCTGCTGCTGATGAACTCCCACCCACTTGTCAACCAATCAGCATTCGACCTACGCACAAACGAGCTATGCACTGTTGGGCTTTTGGAGGATTGCATGTGAGCACAAGTTGAAAACCCCTCTCTGTAGGCTCTGCAAAAGCAAATACCCACACAAACAGACCCAACTGTGGTATCATAAAACACGCATTACTCCGGACTCTGGGGGGCCACAGGTACCCCCGTGGGGGTCGAAGCCTTAACGTGTAACTTATACTGGTGCACTAAATCTATGTAGAGCCAACAACGTGTTTATACTTGGGGTACATCAACAGAGACGTGTAGTTACATTTCTAAGGAGGTGCATTTATGGTTTTGGAAGGAGTTTGCAGTTACGATGCACCTATGGTTAGATTTAAGACAGAAGTACAAATATCCTGTAAGTCTGAATGAATGTGGGTTTATCAGGCATGTTGTGTAAAGAGCTTTGGTTGTTCATATCGAGTACAAAGTGCTTTCTAAGAACCAGTCCATTTATCTTCAGGGGCCACACTGAGGGGGATTTTGAAGCACCAGCAGTGTGTACAGTAATACTTTACAGGACCATGAGGCCCAAATTCTTTCCCTTTTTTGTCTCTCCTCAAGTGGACCTTGGCTTTAAGCACCAAACTACTGGAACTGGAAGGGAGACTAAGAGCCAGAGCTATCAGCAAGCATGTGTTGGACCTCAGTGATGCTCTGGAGGCTTAATGGGTGCAAATCTCTTCTGACAGTTTCCAAAATCTAAAAGACTTGATACCACAAGACTTTTAAAGCAGAAACATGAAGTTCATGATTCAGGTGTCCTCATCATAACAGCCTGAAATTGTACATTTAACAACATATTTAGATGCCGGTTAAGAATATTTTTGAATTTGATGGATTTTTAAGGATTGTGTAGTCTCTGTAGCAGATGAGCGCTCTGCTTTGTAGCTCCTATTGTTTCGGCTCTTAAACACCAAGTTTTGCCCTCCCGTCCTGCCAATCAAACTGACTGTAGATTGGAAATCCTGACATGCAGACAATAACATCAAATCTGACATTTTCAATCAGCCATGTTTTCCTCTGCCGCTCTACGTGTCCGTCTGTCTCTCCCTCTCTTTCACCTCTTCCTCCCTCTCAGCTTTTCTCTTTGTTCCCTTGTGTTTTGTGCTTCTCCGACTGAGAGAGACAGAAAGAGAGACATGTCTGCATTTGACAGACAAAATACTTCTGCTGGGATATCCTCTTGAGGGAGTGTGTGTATGTATGTGTCCCTTTATTTAAAGGAGAGAAAGAAACAACGGTCCACGAACGTCTCACTAATCAAGACCTGTGCAAAGGGTTTGTAGATGAGGGTGAACAACAGGAGAAAATGCCCATAATGAAATAAAAAGAAGAAAATAATCTTTAAAAAGTAGAAGGGGGAAAAAAAGCTAGTGGGTGGATGTTTGATTTTTTTTTTTTCCCCCTAAAGAACTAAAAAATTTGGTTCATCCCTGTAACAGCAAGCGTATCAACTTAGATACATGAAATTCTCAATTTTTCAGATGCACATCATGTCATGTCATGTATATACACACCAAAAACATTGTGAGTTTGCAATAAATAGGTTCTTAAAAAATAAACTACGCAACTGGAGTTGACATCACGTGACGATGAGCTGGTCCTGATGTTTCTAAACCATAAGAGGAAGAAACTCTCTTCTCATGACCAGGCAGCCGCAGGGAGAATCTCATGGCTTGATCCAGGAGTTGAAGCTGTATCATGCCTGCTGTTGTGCATATTTCAGGATGTCAGTGGGGCAGTTTGAGAGTGGGCAAAGAGAAATAACTTCAGACAGCCGATTGACCTGAAGAAGCATCTATCCATGCGTCTGAGGTAAAATAGTATTATTCTACTATATCATTATCATTGCATATTCACTATTGGCTGTTAAATGCAATGATCTGATTGGTCACATGTGTTTATCCGCAAAAATCTGATAAATCGAGCTTGATCTAAAAATTTGTCCCGTAAAAATGACATGTCGGTGTGAACGGTTGCGTTAAGGATAATGCACAAATTGCAGGAAATTTACGTGTCTGGTGTATAAAGTTTGAGAAAAACTGGGAGGAATGAAATGCACAAATGATAAAAATTAAAAACTAATTTATCCAAATTTATATTGAATTTATCAGAAGGTTCAATTAACACATCAGTTTAAAAAAAAAAAAAGAATTTACCGGCAGCTACTTCATGGTTCAAGCTTCAATATTACATTTTGTCTTTTTGATTCCTAGTTGTCTGTTACTTTATATTTTCATCTTCGTCTTTAGTTGTGGTTCCAGTTACTGTTTATAATCGAGTTTATTAGTTCCCTCAGTGTAAGGACCAGGCTCAAAATGCACAACATAAAGTAGAGACTGACACCAGAGTTTGCAAAAAAAGTAATATTTTAACGTACTTAAGGGAACATTAAGGCAAGAAGTGGCATCTCCTCCAAACCATCTTCAGCCATGCTCTTAGCTACACTTTGTCAGGTGTGCACAATTGGCAATTAAGCCTTGGCAACACTGAGAGACTCTTGTGCCTCCACTGCAGTGGGACTAAGGGTTGCAGGTGTAACAGTGTTCCCCTCTCTGTCTTGTCCCATGTTAAGTTTACTTTTGTGTTTGAGTTTCCCTGTTTAGTTATTGATACATACTTTGCTAGTGAGGTGTCTTATGTGTCTTCAGTTTTTCTTCCTCTCCTGTGATTGTGCTGATTGGATGCACCTGTTTCCTCCCAGCTGTGTCTAATCCCCATCAGCCCTGGGTGTGTGAGTAGTCCTGTCATTCCTTTGTTCAGTGTCAGCATGTCTATTAACCTCCCAGTCAGGTTTGGGTGCTATTTGTGGTTCTGCTGAGCGTTGCCTACCAAAATAAAGACTCCCTTTTGGTTTTTGTTTGTTTCCATGTGTCTGCGTTTTGGTCCTAAATTCTGTGATTCATGATAGAAGTAAGAAAGGAAAGAAAGAAATCTAAGGATCTGAAAGAGAAGACAAAGGGCTAATAAGAAAGAGGACAATATGGCTTAACTGAGAGCTTAACCTCCTTGTGACTCGTCCCAATGCATATTCATCTCTGTCTCCTCCTCTCTTTTAGGGATTTAATAGCAGATATATGAGGTTTAAAAAGAAAAGGTACTGGAGTTGAGAGGAGGATGTCTCTCTGAGTCTCACATAGCCTGGCTTTGAGTTTCTATACTTGCAGTTTGTACGTTTATCTTGGGAAGATGAGGCCTTCAGTTTAAGCCTTTTTGTAACGTTATTTTATTTAAAGCTATAAAAGGTATAACTTTCTATAGCTGGTACTAGAGGCTGTCATATAAGGTGATAATTTATAGTGGGAAGGCAAATAAATATGTCAGTGAGCATTTTACTGAAACATTCAATGACACAGTTTGATGGACATTTGCTAGGATTTTAAAATCTGACAGGTTCCTGATTGTCTGTGCACATGTTCAGTTACAGTCAGATGTCTTGTTCCAACAAAGTTACTTTTAGATCTATAGATTCATTTACACATTGCACCTTATTGTCATTCTTCCCCTCCTTCCTCCAGTTCCCCCTCTCCTTGTCATTTGTGTCCGTCTGCTCAGACAGCTTCAATATTTCTTGGCCTTTTGAATTCATTTCTTTTTCTTTTTGTCCTTTCCCTCCCTCCACCTCCTCTCTCTTTAGGGACAAAATCACAAGAAGAAAAAGGTTGGCTCTCTCTTACTCTTCTCACCTCTTCTTCTCCTCCTGCTTCCCCTGTTACATCAATATTTCATATCTGCTCTTTTTGGTTTATTTGTTTTGGTCTTGTTGGGTCTCCTTGTTTTTACTCCTATCTGCAGGGCTATTCACAGAGAAACATACTGTATTTGAGAGGAAGTGTCTTCCTGAGTGTGGTAGTGCACTGGCATGCGAAAGTCAGCGTCACGGCAAATAGAGGAGTGAAAGATATAAATTCAGAGACTGCGCATTTCTTTATGGGGCAAGATTACATTTTTACAGCTTGTATATTTTACAAACAACAAAAAAGGTAAAGGATGTGAAGCAAATGTTTAGACATCTTCTGGTCAGTACTTGGTAAAACTCTGGTAGCTTGTGAAGGCTTTTGAGCAGCTAAGAGTCTTTCAAGTCTTGCTTTTGGTATTTTGGCCCATTCGTGCACTGCTTTCAGCGACGTTTAGGTCAGCACACCGCAAGAGACGTGGCAAAACCTTCTGCTCTCTTCTCTTCAGGGAGCTCCTTGTGGATTTTGAAGTGTTTTTAGGATCCAGTTTAAGAAACCGTCCTCTTTTCATCAGCAGCTTTTTAACAGATGCTGTGATATTTGCTGCTAGAATTTTCTGAACTGAATCAATATTTTTTCCTCTACCTGTGAAATCTTTCTTCGTGCCACCGGCTGCAGCACTCTTCACCATGAAGAACAACAACAACAGGAAACACTAAAATCTTTACCCTTTGCTGTTATATTTAATGTTCATCTGTCGACAGGACATGTCTCCATCAGGGTTTTGATTTGCCTTCACAGAAATTCTGTGAGCAGATGTCAGAAAGCTTTCATGACCTTTCACACCCCAACTTGACCTCCAGTTGACCGTGCTACTTATTTTAGAGCATTAGGCTAAAATAAATAAATGAATGTTTGTTGGGGGTTTACCTGGTCTTTCCTAACAGTGAGCCACAAGCCTGACAAGCTAAACGAGGCCTGTAGACGCTGAAATGCTTTTGTGTGCTCAAACTTTTCCATTTGTTGCTATAAAAAAACTATTACAGACATCCGCTACTCACTGAACTATTCAAAGTAAATTTTAAATTTAGATGTGGTCAGTCGACGACGACATACACACATGCACACAGAAAAAAGCCAATTACATTAAAGTACCCCTGAATGCATATGCTCACTGATCCATGCAAAAATGGGAAATTCACACACTCACTCTGTCTCTCTCTCACTAACTCACTCACACACACGCACACACACACGCACGCGCACGCACACACACACAGAGACAGGTTAATGCAAACCTGCTGACCTGTAACGCTGCAAGTTTCATGAATACAGACCAGCAAACACACAATCCTGTAATCCACCAAATCCAATTATAACACCAACAGAGACAGGTGCTTAATGAATTAAGGGCTCAATTCTTCATTCAAACAAACAAACAAACAAAGCTTTGGGTGTTCTATAAACCTGAAAACACCGTGGTATGCAACGCAATGAAAATAAGTACAGTGAATACAAAGACGAAACAAAAAGGGGGGAAAAACCACCAAGAGATTAAATAACACAGAACATTATATCAACACATCTTTGGGAAAACTTAATAGAATTCTGCACGTGGATTTTTATCTCACAGTACTGCAAACAATTACAGCTAAAAGCCGTAAAGAATAATCAACTGAAAGAAACTAAAAAGCAACGTGTTAATTAACAGCAGAGCACAAATGCCTCAGTTGGGGAAAAAGAAATCAGGTGCAGTTAATAAAGTGGAAAACACAAAAGACTCCTCTGAAGTCTGTTAATGAACCAGTTTTAAAGAGAATTTGAGAAAATGTGTATTTTTGCACTGATTAGTTGGTCAGCAACTAGAATCAGCCTGTATAAAAATGTAACCACACAACACTATACAGACCACAGGAACTGTGATGGACCCACTTGTAGCAATATGCTATTTAGACACTTGAGTTAAAATAAACAGCATTGTTCCCCCAGAATGTTTGCTTCTGTGAAGTTCTGTCACTTCTGATCCTTTAAGATCATGCACTTGGAAACAGTGGGGAAAAAGAACTCCATTTTAACAGGAGGAAGCCTCCTGCAGAACCAGGAAGGAGCAGAGGTCTTCTGAAAGCAGTTAGGGGAGTAGTAAGGGTAAAGAAATGAGACCATGAATAGAAGACCATGACCAACAAACAAAGAGAACGTAAACAAGAGTAAACAAACATTTACTGGATGGGTGGATCTTGTTGAGATGCAGTAGAAGTCTGATGGAACAGGCTGAAGTGCCCACTTAAAGTTGGGAATTAATTTCTGCCTCAAGTGGAGGAGTCCAGGCTTGAAGTTATGTTCACAATTAGTGGGAAAGTGAAGCAGGAAATTGACAGATTGGTGTAGCATCTGCGCTAATGTGGATGCATTAACTCCCTGTTGTGGTAAAGTGAGAGCTGAACTTCAGGGAAAAGCTGTAGAATTACTGGTCAGTCTACAATTCTGCCTACACCTACAGCCATGAGCTGTGGGTAGTGACTAAAAGAATGACGTCTCAGATATAAGTAGTGGAGATTAGACGAGTTCTGTGCTCAGCCTTAGCGGTAGGAGGAGCTCAGTCACTTTGGAGAGACAGAGTAGAATTGCTACTCCTCCACATCTTTCAGGAGCCAGCTGGTGTGGTTTGGGTATTTGACTACGTTACCTCCTCGTCATCTTATAGATGAAGTGTGTCATCCATGTCCAACTGAGAGGAAGCCTGGGGGAATGGTTCAGTGTCCCCCGGAGAGGTAGAGGGAGGGCAGGGCATCAGCCTTTGTTGTTTACCCCTTGACCCTAACCCTGGACGGACTGATCATGGCGTAGCAGAATAGTAACCTACCATGTTTTAGCCTCGTTTTTTCTTTTTGACTCCAGTCACCAGAATTTTTCATTTTAGAAACAGTGAAAAACCAACAAGTTTCATTTAACAGTAAAGGAAAATAGAGAAAAACAACAAATTCTTCCATTTGTGAAGCTGCACAGTACTGCTTCACGGACAATTAGTTGACTTCAGTTTGTCAACCATCTTCTCCATTATTAAATAATATGATTAAAAAGTTTCTTATTCCCTCTGAAGCAACCTAGGCTGATCAGCCACTGTGTGCTGTCTCCACATGGTATGTGTGGCAGCTGTAGTTACACTTTTGTGGAGGATGACATCAGCTACGCGCATGATTCAACACTGTGCACATGATCTGTTTGACACACCATAAAGAGAAGCGCTAATATTTTTTTTCTTTTCTGTCAACCTGCATCAAGCCTTGGAGGCAGGACGGTGGCATGTCTTGAGCGTCGTCTGTTATGACACGCGACTTGACACCGGTGCGGTCGAAGAGGGCGTGAAAACAAAAGGGTTATGTGTTCTGATGCACATCGAACATCAACAGTGCAATTTACACCTTTAGGGAGACACCTGAGACAGACACACAGCTCTTACTCCGTCTGCACCGAAAGATTTAAATTGTCTTTATTTACATTTTCATCTTCTGACGCGCTTTGTCATAAAAATTTCTTTGCAATTTGTGCTTCGCAATCAAAGTGTCACCACATGTCCCCGACCGTGTAACACCTGCTGCTTTTATGTGTTGTATGTGTCACATCCTTTAAATGACAGCATCCAAAATGGGAGGCATTAAGCAGAGTGTCTTTGATTTCCTCGCTGCAGTAGCTGTTGGTATTCCTGAACCCCGCTGAGAGGGTACACTGACATAGAAACAAAGGTCTCCACAATTTCCTCTTTTTTCCCTTCTGCTCTGTTCTTTTGTTATATACACTCCTTTCAATAAAACTGGTGGAGACAATATAGCCGTCAGGGAGTCCAGTCTGGCTCTGTCCTCCTGTAGGAAGTGCAGAGCAATTAAGGTGGAAGGCAAGGGGTGACGATGAGGAGGTGAATGAGGCAGATGAAGGAAAGAGAGGTTGGCAGAGAGACGTGTAAATGGGAAATAATTAAAATCGGGGTTGAAGGATGGATTAGAGATGAAGAAAAGATGGAAGATGAGAGGGATTAAAGAGGAAGAGAAAACAAGAGTGAGGACAGGAGGCTGAGGAAGGCAGACAGATAAGGAGGCGATTGGAGCAGAAACAATAAAATGTCCCAATTTCCCATAATCCCTTGCAGTTGTAAGTGCCCAGAGAGCAATATGAGCCAATAAGACTTTGGTCGCTGTGCTGCTGGTCACAATGTTCTCATTTCTTCTTTTTGCTCTGTGCACTCAGAGCAGAGATAACAGAGCAGCAGGCAGGCTGAGCCTGTAGCCAGGAACTGGGGGTGACAGCAGCCCAAAGGTCAAGGTCAAAGGTTCAAATCCTCAGAGCGGCGCTGTGAAGAACAATGACTAACGCAGGATAAGAGCCCCAGAGAAAGACAATTAAAGTGATGTTGGATTTTGGGTTATTCAGCTTCGCGGACATGAGATCAGACCAAATGTTGTCAGTTGTCTTTTTCAGTTGTGCGTCTTTGGTAAGAAATATTCCCATCGTTCAGGGAAATGGGTCATAAAATCTCACTCTCTGCATGAATACAAGGAGAGAAATGGCTTCTGCCAGTATATATACATAAAAATTGGCCCCCTGTTATTTTTAGTGAAGTGAATCAAATCACTTTTCGTCAGCTGCTGAAACCTTTCCTTGAAATGTCATATTTATAAATGCACTGGCTAAAGGTGTGTTTTTAAGCTCAAATAGAAATTAATGAATATTTACGATGCAGAGGATTTACTGCTTTATGAAATGATTCCAGCTCGGTTTTCATCATGACATACTCTTACATTGCTGGGTAACTGACAGCATTTAGACGCCACTTTCAGGAGATTTTGAAAAGCAAGACGTGTAGAATAACCTCAGACTCCTTGTTAAACCGACAATCTCACCTCAAGGTCTATTTAGTATTTGTTCCAGAAATTGAAAGCATGCAGACATGGCCTTTCCTAGCCTATGCGCTTTGCTCAGTTTTCAATGCCAAAGCAGTCGTTCAAATTTCGGTTTTTACTTTTGTGTACCTTAAACTTTAAAACTACAGAGTAAACAAGAAAACAAAATCAGGCATAAACCTGATTTAAATGCATTTAAATCAATGAAAATGGGACATGCAAAACACACCGCATATCATATACACCCATATTCACATATTTTATGGAAATTGATCACATGTAAAATGTTTTTTCACATTACTGTTACGAAAGAGATGGTTTCACATGTGACATGACTGTTGCTGCATGCATGAGATATGTCAGAGGCTCGTATTCTTAGGTAGGTAAACTCGGCTTAAACTCTCTCTCTAAATAATGCAAAGATAGAAAAGAGACATTTGAATATCTAAAAATACCTTTTATTACCATTTAACTCATCTAAACAAATGCTATTTTAGCTTTAAACCACAAAACTGTATATAAAACATGGGCATAACCACCATGACACCACCCTGTGGTTTTGTACTTGTATTTTGAAGCCTCAGAGTTCTTGTTCTGGGGACCATCTTGTCTGGTGTTTTGAACCAAAAGTTCGAGGTTAGAGTTTAAGCTGCGTCTGTAAACTGTGATGGCTTTCAGATCAAGTACAAGCCAAGTTTGGATTTTTTATGAAATGGTGATAGTTGTCTCTGACAGTTTAGTTGGGCGTCTAAACCGGGGAGTCTGACTCGAGAGACACGTCCACAACCGCAGTTTGTGGCACTTTTGTTTTGACTTAATTTTCCAGCCCTTGAGTTTTTTAACTCGCTCTGAACATGTGAACATATTTGGACAACAAGCTGATGTTGGAATAGCTAAACCCAAGTTCAGCCTTCCGTGTGTTACAGATGCCCTGCAGGTGCCAATATAATCCTGTTCAAATATGTTCGAGTTCGGTTGCTTTGTGCGCACTGTAATTACTATTCATGGGGGGCACTAAAGGTGGGTTTAGTCTTTTAAGCTGCATTCAACACACACACTTTAACAGAAACACTCACAGAAGCATAGCTCCTGTTGGGGACATCGCAACCTCCCACATGCAGCTCTGTCCACTGCTGTTTGCTGTTTAAGCACTTTTACATCTCTGATTCTCTCGCTCTCTCACACACACACACACACACATACACACACACACGCACACGCACACACCTTGTTTTCATTTCTTTGTGCAGACGTCTAATTGACATAATGCTTTCCCTAGCCACTCACCCTAACCCTAACCATTAAAAATGAATGCCTAATCCTAAACCTTAGCCTAAACCTAACTGTAACCTAACTGTATCCCTGACACTTCAACCACATTTTGAGTTTCCCTGAAACTTTTGCATGTGTCCCTGCTGCAACAAACCTGAATAAAATTAGTAGGTCATTAGCAAGACTCTATAGAACTTACTCTATAGACTGCATGCTGAGGTGGCAACCCCTAACCCCTACTCAAGTACATTCAAATAAAATGTACTTCTAAAAGTACTGTTATTGCACCATGTTCATTCACTCATGAGCTGCTGTAACGTGAGTCAAATGGCTGAATTGCCACCTCAACATGCAGTCAAGTCTTGCTAATGACCTACAAATTTTATTCAGGTGTGTTGCAGCAGGGACACATGGAAAGGTTTCAGGACACCAGCCCTCGAGGACTGAAGTTTGACACCTGTGCCTTATGGGGACTTGGATTTTGTCCCCATTAGGGTTGTTGGTCCCCACAAGCATAGTAAACTTCCAATTTTTGGTCGCCACAAAGATATATAAAGACAGTAACACACACTCATGTTCACCTGTCCTGATGCAACACAGACACATGATCAGAGATTCAGGAAGTGTCTCTTTTACTTCTTTTTAAGCCTCTTTCTCTTTTTCATCATCTTTCTCTCTTTGGACTCTCGGGGTCAAAAACACCTTCACAGCTAAAAGTTGTCTCTCTTTCTCTGGATGTGTCTTAGTTATTCCGTCTTCGTCTTCTGTAGTTCCCACCTCACTAACGCCCACGTTCTGTATCGGTGAGTTGTTACAGCACCATCGGCGGCAGGTCATGGGATCTCACCCCTTTTGCTGATCCGCCTCAAACGAGGTGCCAACTGCAACTTTCAGTTTGAAGAGAATGAACTGAATGTGTTATTTTTCCACTCAGTAGAACTAAACTGAGATTCTAGGAATGGCTTACATGGTTATGTCTACAGGTAATCAGTGCACCCCATCCTAGTGAACTGGTGTGAAGCTGTAAATCAGATCACTTTTATATGATGGCTCTCATGTAAATTCACCTTCTGTTCTTTGTGACGGATTAATGAAAGCCCAATGAAACGAAATGAAAACGAAAGACTGGGTGATTAAAAAAGAGGATAAACAGAAATTAAGAATTTTATCCATGGAATTTATTTTTGGGTTCTTGGAATGTAAATAAATAAATAAAATAAATAATAAAAACAGGAATAATTATTAAAGTATGATTGCAGACGAACATCTGCATCTAAATTAGTTTTTGTCAATTTCTTTCAACATCAGTATGATCCAACATCTAATTTATTTTGTTTCAGTCTGGTAGGTGTTTTTGAGGATACCTCACAGTTGTACAGAATCCTTCCCAAAATTCCTTGATCCAGATGTGGACTGATTCCAAAAGTTAATTGCATCGACGTTAACTGAAGCCTCAAATCTGTCCGGCTGTTCACGCGCTCATAACTTTGCTAAGAAACAGGCAAACAAATGAACAAACATACCAACCAACCCTCACGTCTTTGGGAAAGGTGTTAACAGTGCTCTGTGAAAATCCGTTCATCGGAGGTTCATCCAGGTAACTTCAGAGGGAATCGTTATAAATCCATAAGCAGGATTTGGTTCCGTGGAGGTAAACAGTCTGTGTGGAGAGCAAATAAGGGTCTACAGCTGCAACACTGAAGCATATCTCACAGTTAAAACAAAATTAATCTATGAAACCAACAGAAATAAAAAAGACAAAAATTTGTTGTAAAATAATTTTTTTTAGGTATTTGTTGTTCCAAATATTGGAGAACTTCACTTGCTGCAGTTGTTTTGTGGATTCAGGCTATCTCAGCCCTCCCTGCCTCTTCTTGTTCTCCATAACGCTGAGATCTGAGCTCTGTGACAGCTGCACAGTCTTTCAGGACTTCTTGTTCTTCTTAAAAGAAGAACAAGAATTCCCGAAGAAGTGTGTCTATAAAGAAGTCCGATAATTCTTTGAGACTCTGTCTGCTTGGGACACTTCTCACATTAAAGAATTAGTCTGGGTTCAATCAGAAGCTGTCAAACAGTAACACTGGCATTATGTTTTGCACAGTACTATGTGACTGCTGTGTAAGAAAGCCCAAGTCTTGTTTATGGTATTGATATTCACATGAAGGAAACATAAATGTCTGCTTTTATTTATGTACTTAAATGTCGTAGTGGAGCGACGGTATGTGATGAGTGCTTTTTGTAAGGGAAGGCTTTTGTGAGGTGGGCTGTCACATTAAAAATGTATCATTTTTGAATTTCTTTTGAAGTACAGGTTCCTCAGTCATCTCACTCTTCTTTAGATGATGGCGGAAAAATAAGTATATCAGACAAAAAGTAGTTCATGCGCTGAAACGATGCAAACAGAGCGACTCTTCTCTTTCCGAGGAGGCCCTGAGAGGAGCTGAGG
This sequence comes from Etia nguti, assembly GCA_015106755.1. Classification (NCBI taxonomy): domain Eukaryota; kingdom Metazoa; phylum Chordata; class Actinopteri; order Cichliformes; family Cichlidae; genus Etia; species Etia nguti. Next base: position 9,112 of record VUQG01001052.1, on the reverse strand, counting down.
GAAACCCCTTTGATTCCGACCTGAGGCTTTATTAAAGCCAGTATTGTCATGTTCGCTCTGAAGCCCATTTTCCCCGGCAGAAACACGACCTGACATTTACATTTCCCTCATCAAACCCAGCCGTCTGCTCGCTGATGAGAGGAAGGGTGAGGCAGTGAGGACGAGATGATGAAGATGAGGAATAAAATAACAGTGGAAAAAGGAGAAAAAGTGAGAAGAGCGTGAGAGGGTGGGGGATGGACAGAACATAGTGAAAGAGAGACCGAAGAGGAGATACAGCCAGAATACAAAGCAGAAGATCAAACGGGAAGATGAATAAAAAGACAGGGAGACGGGAAGCGAGCGTACGTGATTCACCGACTGACATAAAAAAAGGAAGCAGAGAGATCGACGAGTGACAAGAGGGATGGAGGGAGGAAGTGAGGGAAGGGAACGTAGAGCAAGGAAGATTGGCTATAAAGAAGTGATGAGTGTACAGAAGAGTGTGAGTATATAAAAAAAGAGGTAAATAAAATATATGGTTAATAGTAGAGTTGTGTGTGTGTGTGTGTGTGTGTGTGTGTGTGTAAAATACTGCTGACAGTAGTGTATCTGTACCCAGGAGTCACACACTCTCTGAAAATGTCACAGTTTAACCCTGAAATACACGCACACATACAGACTATACACACACACTGCACACGGTCATACACTGTGTAGACGTGAACTTGACGTCCACACACACACCTACACACAGAATACTCCCCAAAGAATAAAGTAGTGGGTGTGTATTAACATCTGCTCTTTTGGATTGCATCACACTGTAAAGGTTTTTTCCACAAAAAGGAAAATTGAATTCAAGGCATCATTTTGAAACCACAAACTGAATGTGAGTGAATGCTGATCGACGATATTTGTGCCTGCAAGCTTCCGATTCATGAAAGCAAAGCAAATCAGTCTGAAATGACCAGCAGTCACAAAGTGCAGGTAATTTGTAGTTGGAGCCATTATTTTTATATTAACAACCGATTGAAAGACTAATAGTAATTTAAAAGGTCTCACTTGTAAATTATAAACTTGGAGAGAATTATCACCCGACAGTAATTCCCCTCAGCTCTAGACAGCCTTTTAAAATTTTTTGGATCACTGGTTTAGTTTTCGTTTCGTGCAGCAGCAGCAGGCAGCTGTATTTAGTTAAAACACTCTAAAAACCCACTGCACACTGCCTGCCCACACAAAGTTAGTAAGTACTGTAGCTGGGGAAAAAAGGGAAGCGTTTAGCAGCTAAAGAGCCAGATTTCTTGACATCTCTTCTGAGTTGTCTGAAGATTTAACCGAACTTGGTCCGTTTGTGCCATTAGTCTAGTTTTACTGCTACCTTTTAAACGTCACTATGAATTGTTATTTAATCAAGCATCGTGTTATTTCAGGCAGGCCACAAAACCAAGCTGAGCCCGAACGCCACCAAATCAGCGGACTTGATAGCATCTCGTCTTAATGTCACGTGATATCCTTACACATCATCGAATGTCATAGAAGTACCATCTGCTCTCCACTTTGCAACCCCTACTCAACCCAACCTCCTCTTCTTCAGGGCTTGCCTCTGGTGTTTGCATGCCTCCAAAATTTAGATTTTTTAAATTCATTTTAGTTCATTGCCAATTTTGTACCTGAATTTATTTGTACTCCACAAACAGAGCCTTTTAAAATGCCTCAGATCATGCGTATGAGAAAGTGATAGCTATGCTGAGGTTTTGTAAACATACATCTTTAGACTGATGACTACTCCGACTAAAACAATTGGTTGTCATCCTGTACAGTCCTATTTCTTGGCACTATCGCACAGATGGCTGGAGAATATGGATCATTTTCAATAACTGACTTGTTCTGTTTTTTTAACGTTGTTGTCATGTTATCTCTGATGTCAAACCTTTCTTTAACATGTGGCACAGTAAACGTCTCAGGGTAAATGGTATTGAGATCCTCTGTCATTTCAGCCTTAACTTTGCCCTTTTTTTTTTTTACCCATGGTGACAGTGATTAATAAATAAAGGTTTTTAATGTTTGTTTTTTAAAGCTCTGCCTTTTTTTTTTTAGTTTCTTCAGTTGGACTTTCTCCTGCTTTGTTCTCTTAGGAGTGCAGGCTTCATATAACATCCTTTTCCCCCTTCACCTTGAGACTTGACCTTCTAAACGTAATTCCTTATATAGAGAAATGGGGGCGTGGCAGCATGTAAGTTGTGTGAGTCTACCGATTTTGAATGATGCTTATTCAAAACTGGCCTTTATGTGTCTGACTATAATTTTTCATTGCACATTTTCTTTTTTACTATGTTTGGCTGCTAGACTGTTACCTCGGCCAGCTTTCTGTCTGCTTGAATGGAATGTACTAACATTTATCTGCTTCCCTTCACAAGAGATATTATGTATATAAAAATCTGAGACTACCAATGAACTCTGATCCATTTTGCACTTGTTTTGAGGTATGACAGCGTGATCAGACACTGGCCGCAGTTACATGCACCCATTTTATTCCACTGAAGTCATTCTCATTTTGGGGTCAACTGTTTGGTGTTTAGTTGCATCGGTGCACTTGACATAATCAATAATAGTTTGTCGTGCACAAGTGTGATGCGTTTGTCCTCCTCAACACCTGTCTTATCCCTTTGATGCAAGTTGCATCAGCTACCTTAATGTGGATATCCATCACCTGTTTAGCGTTTAGTGTTGTTGTCGAGTTTTGTTAGAAACACACTTTCTGCAGTGGATGCCTTTAGCTTGGAAGCAACTAGTTTTGGAAAGAGGAGAAATGTTTATCTCCACACATTCAAATCAAGATGGAGCCAGAATATTAAATCATTTACATGGTGTAATATTCCTACTGATTAGTTTATCTCCACACATTCATTACTTACTATCATTACTTCCACTCATCTGGAGCTGACTTAAATTTTAAATGTGTTCTGATGTGTTGTTTTTCTGATTGATTCTTATTGACGAGTTTTTATGGAGCATTTTTCTTCTGTTGGAGTTATACTCTCACAGACAATGTTCCAAAGAGCTTCAAAGAGCTACAACGTCATCAGGAAGGTTTAGCCTTCCGAGCCTTAAAGTGCCCTGCAAGTGCCTGACAGGGTTCAGGCCATGTGGAAGAAAGACACACCGTGACAGTCGGCTGTATTTGGTCTTTAGGTAGTCAAAACTTTGAGGTGGGTTTGAGCTCGTTATCCTGTTTCAGTATGAGTCCATGTCCACATAGATAAAAGAAAGGGAAAATGTAAATTTGCAGTGCTGCCTCTCCTCAGTATAATATTCTGTGCATGTGCCCCACTTGACTTGAATATTCCCACTGCCATTCTTCACAATGGGTTTGATACACTGTGGTATCATTCTCTTTCTGTAACAGTGGCAATCATCAGTCAAAATGCCCGTTTCCATCATGCTGGTATGTTTTAGCCCAACTCAAGTGTTTGGCCTTGTTTCCCCTCCTGAGGAGTGGTTTAGATGCACTGCGCATCCTCTGGGGCCGCTACTACACAGCTTTCTTTTGGCAGGAGTTTTTGTGTGATTAAGTTATTTTTCTTTCCCTCACTGAGAGAAAGCCGAATGCATTGATTTTTCTGTTGGTCACTTTTGTTTCACCTGAACATGCTTTGGATACCTCTGATCCTGTTCCTGCACGGTGTGCTGTGCATACTTTGAAACCTTTACTCTAGCAATGATTTGATGCAGTGAATGCTCATTGGAGTTATGTTTGTGAACACTTCATACAATGAAAATCAGTATTCACACTCCTTTTTTGCCTTGGGTTTAGATAAGGCCTAATTCAGGAGAATGGTAACCTCCTTGCGGTGAGTGCATTGATTTTTTGCATTCGGCAACTGATTCCAAAATAATTCATTTCTCTTGAGGCCAGCTGTTTGCATGCTCAACCTCTAAGTTGGGGTCGACTTAAAGGTTGAGCATGCGACACCCTCAACCTCTGCGTTACCGCTTTTGATTGCAAAGCGATTGCACAGGTTGCCTGATGGGAGGGCAGCCTGTATCCAAACAATCGCAGTCTGGATTGGACCGACTGCAGTCACTCTCAGACAGACTGACAAAAGTCTGCAAATAATTATAGTCTAATTTATAAACAGAGGCAGAATGCCAACACTTTGCAATCTATTTGAGTCAGTCTGCAAAATGAATCTGCGACGCATCTCTGTTGGATTCAACTGATTGCATTCTGGTTATATTTCCATATAAAAGCAAGTTTACTGAGCGCCCATGCCACTTTACAGTTAAATCACCATCCTGAAGCTAATATGTCACTTGTTTCAAAACTAAAAGCTCCTCACTAAACTGAATGTAGGGGTTGATGTGTCTTACTGTCGTTTTATCGCTGTGTAGATGCACCAAACTGCTTCAAAGACGGCAACTGACTGTGAGTGGTCGCAGACTTGGTCCCCATCTTCCAACCAAACTTTTCAAAGGCAAAGGGATTCCAAGTTTATTGCACACAGTCGCAGTAATTTTGGTCATGCTGCTGTCTCCAACCACTGTTTTCTCAAGTGTGACTGTAGCATTAGTTTATCAGCTCTTTAGTTTGAAATGTGGATGAAGAGGCTGGACCGAAAGGACCAAATAACAAATACTATGACCTGAAATCTGCTACAACACATTCTCCTCCCTCCTGAGTTGATATTAAATGTGTAAAAACCTTTGACATTTAATTTGGTGGATAGAATTAAAAAAAGAAAGAAAAACATATTGATTGTTTGAGGCATGAACCACTACGTTCTTTTCCGTGTGATCAACATCGTTCCATTTCAACACATCATAAACAAGTTTACTCAGATTCTAGTGCAGCTTTAGTCAAAATGCAGCTCCTCACACACCAACCGCCCATCAAACTGTCAGTTATCACAAAGAAATTCATCCCACTTCACTGTGTTAAAAATGTCTGCAGAGAACTCTGAACAAACAGGACGCCTCAGATATACAAATGCGTGCACACACACACACACTTGGGGAGTTGAGTCATAGGAGGGGAGGAGTAACTGTCAGAAAGATGGATGGATGAAACAATGAAAATCAATGACCTGTGTGTGTGTGTGTGTGTGTGTGTGCGTGCAATAGAGAGACATGTTGCATCCATACAAGTGCGTATGACAGATGGAGAACTGCAAAGTGAGGCAGAAGAGTGTGTGTGTGTGTGTGTGTGTGTGTGTGTGTGCGCGTGTGAGCGAGACGGGGAGGCTGAAATGTGGTGGGCGTGTCTCGCTCTTAATGAGTTTTTCTTTTTAATTACCTTCGTTTGACCACAGTTTGTTTCCTGGGAACACAGCCAGAAAAATGCTTAACACACACATATACACACAAAGATTCAACGAGGAATTTAATGTTTGCTGTTTGGATGAATTTGCTCTGATTCAAGCTGATGAAAGCTCTTCTTATTAGTGTATTAACCACAAAGTTTTCAGCACTTTCTTTACTTTTGTCTGTTAACCTGCTGGGTTTCCCGTGTGTTCTTTCTCTCAGTTTGCATCACCCTGTGAGTGGCACATAGGTATTAGTCATCTTCCCTGACGTTCTGTGGGGTGTTTTTTCAGCCAGGTGGAAGTTAAAACCCACATTAACATTAACATGTGCTGTGAGTCTGTTTGTTGCCTAATAAGCTGAGGAATGAGGGGAAACTGTGTGAAAATGGAGGCTCAGAAAAGTTGTCCACGGCAGAAGTTTTTGTGGACAGCAGGTCAGAAGCCTGGTTGAGATTTCTGCAGGGAATTCATCTTGCCAAGGAAGAACAGAAAGATACTAGGTGTAAAGAACATCAACAAATTCCAACAAAAGAGCAAAAACACACATTTAAAAAACATTTAAGCCTGCAATCCTAGCTTTACCAAGAAATACACCCTTTATTAACCAACAGTGAATCAACAGTGGTTAATTAGATTATGCTGCAGTTTGAAGTTTTTATGCCTGGTTTTGCCTTTATTCTTGGGTGCCAGTGCTGTGTATTGTTGGTGCTTTGAATTCAGGCTGACTGCATCTGCTGTCCTCTGCGAAAAGGCAGGAAGCAAACTTTCCAGAGCCACTATGTCTACAGGTGGAGATCAGCTGTGGTCAGCTTTGATTCATGGTGCTAAGAATTTCTCTCTGTGTCTGGCTGTTTACAGCACATTTCACACCCACTACAGAAAAAGGAAAGGCCTTTGGGAGGAAAAGTTAAAAACTACCCACCAGCTGAAGGCCAAAAAAGTACCTGTTTTGGAAGAATGCTGTGGCACAAATAGTTTATCTGGGGTTTATTGGCTATATTTCTCATATAAAAACAAATATTTATATTTGTGATATTTACATTTCTTTTTACATACTTTCTAACAGAAATGGTCACATCCATTTTACACAAGACAAATGCAGTGATGAACTGCCAACACTGACCTCATTAATTGGACCTTATTCCTATTTAATATGAGTATCCGCTATTTTAAAGGGGTCTGGGAACAAGGTAAATTTCTATTCTAAGCATTTGCTCCACGTGGAGCATATAGGCCACTGACAGCTCCTCGCCAGTGCACTTGGCTCTGGGCAATCTTCTCCAAATCCCTCGGGGAGTATCAGTTTCACTGCAGTTCTGTTTCAGTGACCCTGCACCATGTGTCAGGCTTTCGCTGCAGCACGTCATGCTTCTTCATGGGGAAAGCCCTTCCGTGCTCAGGTCTATTTGCTTTGACTTTGCCTTCAATGTTTGTGTAACAGTTTTGCTTTTTTTCAGTCTGATTGTGTTAGCCTCCTAGCCCTTTAGCCTCTGAGAGAGGTGGTCCAAAATTGCCTTTCCTGTACCCTTTGAATTGTCCAGCGTGGGTGTCCCTACCAGGAGCTTATTTTCCTGGCTGGCAAAGCTCATTGATGTTTGTACACAATACAAGCACAATACAAAGCACACAAGCCAACACACAAGGGATGGAGTGTTAACGGAAAAAGGAAAATGCTTAATCAAGAAAGTTGAAGGTGTCTCAAGCCTCTCTAGTACACCTGAATTGGGAACAGTTGGGAACAATTAATTTCATCTTCTAACCTGGTTGGATGGCTTTTCTTTAAATATTCAGGTAGTTGTTCTACAAAGGCTTTTGCTAATGTCATTTACAGATATGATAGGGACAGCAAGATTGTATCTCCCCAATATACAGTTAAATATTGGAAACACAGTTAACTAGAGTACAGAGTCCCACCTCCCCAGCTTAATTTCACTAATAGGATTAACTTTGCTGTTTCTTGCTAGTGTATGAAGCTGTAGTTACATCTGTCAACTGGATGTGCAAGTAGGCCAATTGAGGAAGGAAGTAAGGAAGGAACCATCTACCATGGTCCCCAGTCTTGGACCCGGAGTTTTGAGTTTTAGCACTTTGAATTCTTGTTTCTTATTTGATGTTCTGTTTGAGTCTTAGTTTTATTGTTTATGTTTGAGTTTCATCATCCTTTGTATCTTGAGCCTTTAGAATTCTGCATCTTTGCATTTGAATCCTCACTTCTGCTACAATCGATCCAATGACACCATCTTTATTTTGATAGATATGTGTACCAAAATATTGAACAAAATTTTTCTCTTGTATTGATTCAGTAAGGGCCAGGGTATTGTGTTTTTTATTATGAGGCAATTGTACACCACAGACAGGTGAGATGTTGTATCCCTACTAATACAGAGGCCAAACCTATAGCAAACCTATTTTTCACTAGTACTGTCCCAGATTTTCTGTCCCTCCATGGGCAGCACAATGATTATCAGCAAGAAAGAGGTTGTTTTGAACTCTGGTTTTGGCCTTTCTGTGTGGAGATCGCATGTTCTCTCTTTCCTCTGGGGACTTTAGCAGACCCAAAGACATGCATGTTAAATTAATTAGTGATGCTAAATTGGCCATGGATGCGAAGTAGATAAAGTTCTTTAACTGCATGGAATTAAGTGCTGCATGAATGTATAATTGAAACTGTAGCGGTCTGATGCTCTGTGAGTGATCATCTTTGGATGTTGGCTGCCTTTTGTTTCATGTTCTATCAAAATAATCCTACCCTTCTTCAGTGATGTTGAGATCCGAGCACTGGGGAGCCCAACCCGTGACTTATAGTGCTGCATTGTATGTTTTTAGTTCAGGTATGCTTTTACTGCACTGGCAGAGTGTTTGGGACTGCTGGCACGGTGAAAAATGCCTTTGCCAACCCGACAGTATGCATGATGATTAAGATCTGATGGTACACTATGTTCCACTATGTTTTACAGATGCTGTAGAGACTCGCTGTTCTCTCTCCTGATCTCCTCTGTACATACTGATGACAATTTGAACCAAAAAAGTTCAAAATTTGGACTCATCACCCGATACAACCTGGTGCCACTGAACATTAGTTCAGTTCTTGTGTAATGTGGGATACCTCTGCCTTTTATTTCTATCTTCCTTCCTTAAGAATGGCTTCTTGACAGCCACATTTCCATTGAGACCATTTCTGATGAGGAAACAGAAGATGTGTAGACACAACACCGGTTCATGGTTAAAAAAACAAAGCAATAACCATTCACCTGAAAACAGTCAGGTACAAGAACTGGACTGAAAGTGAATGAAAAAGCAGCCAATGTTCAACAAAAACTTTGGAAGGCCCTCAGAAAGCCTCGAACTCTCACTCAAGACAGCTTGGAAAAAACGTACAGGAAAGTCTGCCTGCCTGCAAGCACAATACAAAGAAATGAGGGGTGGCCCAAGACTTTTTGCACAGTACTGCAGAACATACCCTGCTTTATCTCCCTTTTTGAGTCAGTGGAGATAATCATTTATAGAATAAGCGTTTTGGATTAAGCAACAGTAAAACTAGCAAATGTGTCCATAAACTCATCAGGATAGTGTTTAGCGCTCACTCGATGTTCTCAGTAGTGTTGTTTCTCATAGACTTTCTAACATCTTGACTTCTGTTTGAAACCAGAAGTGTTGGCCTCTGGTTGCCATTAGAAAGGACGCATGTTTAGGGCACTTGAGCAGTGATTTCACCTTTAAGCTACTTCCATCTTTCAAATGTGTGTGAAGTTTTGGTACTGATTATGTAACCCTAGAATTTAAGCAGGAGTTGGATAATAAGGGTCCCCCCCCCCCCCCCCCCACTGTGT
>VUQG01001051.1:0-16361 GCA_015106755.1 Etia nguti | reverse complement strand
CTACTGTAGGACTGCTTTGTTAACTTTGTTTTTCTGCTTTGCACAAGTTTATGCAGGCTACATACCGATACTAGTGTATATATACACAACAAAACCTTTAATGCAAGTTCAGCAGGTCCTGCAGTTGGATATTAGTATTCTACAAACTTGACTGTTGTCTAGTAAATTCAACTAACTTCAAATCCAAATTGTTTGGCTATAACCCATAAGGATGGCAGACTCTTCTTATGAAAGTTTTATATTGTATTATTAACTATAATCATATGATTAGTAAGTTTTGATGCCGATCTTCAGTATTTGTCCAGACATCATTTTACATACAGTTTTACACTTACAGTAACAGCTTTTTCTACCAGTAATATAGTATGCTGACATTGTATATCTGAATTAAGAGAATTAAGGTCAGTTTTGTAAGCTATATATAATACATCCTACTTATTATACTTGGCTTACCTTTTTTTTTTTTTTAAACATCATTGCACAATTTGTGACAGACTCAGATGACCTGTGATAAAGCTGATACCATTATATACCATTATTTTTAAAAGGATGAACTTTGAATAGCCTTAGTGGCAAACTTTTTCCCCACATACATCAGATTATATATGAAATCAGATCATTTTTATGTCTTTATTTGGAAAATGTTTTATGCGACTTTGCACTGTCTTTGTTGGTGTAAGTAGAATCCTGTACACCTGGTATAAACCTAACTCTAACCCTTCTCCAAACACAGTCCCACAACTTTCCATCCAGCTCTAACTTATAAATTGTCCATCTTTGTAGTTTAGCATCCAAAATTTCACCTGCGTGTATTGCTTGTAATCAAATATCACCAGGCAGACACTCCTTGTTCAGAGTTAATCGTTGTGTTTGATTTATTTAAGTCTGGGATATCAAACTTATGGTCCAGTCTGCCCTGTTGGATAACTCCAATAAAAAATACAGAAATATTAAAGAAGAAGAGCATAAACTGTATTTAATTCATTTTACAGTCATTTAACTGACAAAGACAGTAAGTAAGAGTAACTGACAGATGAACCATTACTTTAGAAAAATAAAAGCTTTTTTATTTTTACCATTCGCCCAGTGAGTCTTGTTGATGGATGTAAAAAACATTTACTACAGCAGCATATCCTTATAAGACGGAAAAGCTGAGACATATTGTTAAATTGTACTTTTTTGTCTATAGACTTCTAAGTAAAGAAAGACGGAACCAATTGGAGGTATTCTTTAGTTATCACTGTAGACAGTGGTTTTACTGGTCTGCCCCTTGATGTAAAATGAGTTTGACACCCCTGCTTTAAGCTAATCCTTGGCCTTCTCTTTCTGTGTAACAGCATTAACAAACTGAATGCTAGTAAACAGTATAACTGCTAAACATGTGACTCAAAGCAGCCACCGGGCCTCAGTTTATCTTCAAAGAGCTTTTCTCATAGATTTTATGGTTTTATGGTTTTATGGTTCTCATGGTTTAGCATGTACTTAAAAAAATGCTGAAATAGAAAGAAGCTGACATCTAGATTTTGTGTGTGTAGGTTTTACATGAGGAGCACCTTTTTCATATTCTTACATTTACTGTTCAAAGTGCAGTAAAACATTATTTCTCTTGTGTCATGCTTTGTTTCATGTTAAGACCTTCTGCCCTGCCCAGCTCTTCATAACATTCATATTTCTTCTGCTCCTCCTACTACCATTTTATAATTCTTAATATTTCCATTTTCCTGTTTGCCCCCGCAGACAACTTAAACAATGCCTTAGGCGCTATCAGAGTCCTCGGTGTGGAGCTCATTGAAGATGAGCTTAAACCCCATTTGAACACAGTGATGGCCAGCATTAAGGAGAAGAGTAAGTTCCTTTAGTTGCTTTAGATATAACACTATGCGAGGCAATATCAAATATTTGATGGCTTGCTGTAGATTTTGTGATGTTAACCTAATAAGGGGTTAATGTCACAGGTGCGTGCAATATGTAGAAGTATGTAACAGCACCTATATCATAGGCTGCAAAACTACACTGAAGCGTGATGTGCAAGGCAGTTGTGAGCACTAAGAAGAGGTTAAGCTATATTTGTGTCTCCCAGCAAGTCAACAGAGGGATAAGAAGGCGGCAGAGGTAATTAAGGGTCAGAGAGGTCACACAAAAAAAAACTGATTACAAGATTCAGTTTAGGTCACTTGACAAATAGTCTTTGCAATATCTTAAGATACAAACTCTTCTAAGGCTATATAAAGGGAATCCAACAAGTGTTAGTTGGTAGTGTCAAAAATATGGATTGTTTTTAAATATGCAATTCCACTTGTGTCCAGAGAAAGGTGCTGCTGAGCAGGTGGTGATCAGTGGGATCTTGCCAATCCTTGCTCTGAGCTTGAGAAGCAGAGGGCCTCTGGGTGTGCTGACTGCAAAACTAGTGGCTGAACTTGCCAAGGAATGTAAGTAATTAATGCTTATATTGTTCTTTATCTATGCACAGTTTATTTTTTAATACAAAGAGTTATTCAAGAGATATTAGTCAAATACAAAGTCTTCTTTCTTTACTGTATATTATTTATCAATACACTTTATCAAGTTTTCTTTTTCCCATCAGCTGTGATTCGTAAAGGTTTTGGTGACACGGGCTTGGTTGCAGCTTTGCTCTCGGTCCTGACCAGTTCAGACCAAGAGTTGCTTTTTCACGCAGCGAGGGCCATCTCACGCATGTCTTATGATAGCTGTAAGTTAAGAGACCATTCCCCACACAATCTAAAGCCAAAGTCAACATTGCATTTTACATGTGCTTTATGCTATATATCAAATGTCCTGCATTTAATATTTCAGTAAAACAGTATTGAAAAAGAAAATACAATCTTGTTCATTCTCTTTATGGAAAATAGAAAGCAGCCAACAGGGTTTCTGCTAAATGTTTGATTGACAAAAAATCTGTCATTGTGAGGAAATTTGCTTAAAACAAGTCCCATTTGCTTTCTTCTACTTCAAGCTGTATAAAGTAAATGAATAAAGTTGGCTCAATAAATTGATTTAATATTCAGTGCTCACTTTCCCCTTCAGCTAAGCTGCAGGAACTATTACTACGCCAAGGTGCGGTGCCTCGTCTTGTTGCCATCCTGCTCCAGTTTCCTGATAAGGAGGCCCTGGGGGATGTGTGCCTTCAGGCCCTCTGTAACATCAGTGGAATGGGATTAGCAGAGGAGGCTGGAAGGGTGTGGGAGAGAGGAGCATCTGTGAGGCCGGGGGAGTCTGTGTTTCACGGCGTTTCTCCTCACACCTGTGGTTTTGACTCTTCTGTGACTCTGGTGCGTGTGTCTCAGTGGGGGCCGGGCCAGTACGCAGTCAGCATCGAGGTTTTCCAACGCTGCTCATCTTCTTTCTGGAACCTTCATGGGAACAAACGGACTGCTCACTGGTCCCCCTTTTCCAGCTTTGGAAGCTGCTCAAATTTTTACAAGCTGATCAAGTTCTCGACAAGGAATATTCCACGGACAAAAAGTCTGAAGACCCGTGTGTTCCACACTTTCCTCTGAAAACTGGGCGCCTAAATTTACTGGACTCTAAAACCCTACGGGGATTACTATAACCTCACCACCACCACAACCACAGATCGACTGTATGCACCATAACATCGAGGGCATTTTTACATCTGGACATACACAAATGTCTCTGGGTTCTTCCTGTTTACTTTAATCAGAATTTTCTGATTTCTTCTTTTTGTTTGCATCTACTTTGTAAGGTTCAATCAAGGAACTTTATTTATTTATATGTGTATTTTCAGAAATGCTAACTTTTGCAACTTCATGCGTCACGACATGGATTAGGCAGTTCTGCTAGTTTAGTGCCACACGGTGCTGTTTGAATTTGGGCAATAAGTAAATCAAGGATTAGATAAAAAATAAAATACAAATACTATAAATCACGTTACATCTAAAACTTTCTATAGTAATACTCCTCATGTTGAATTATTTCACAAGTGCTTGAAATAATTGTGAATTCCTATTCAAAGGCAGCAATACTGAGAATGTTGTTTTCCTATGTGTTATCGCTAATTCAACTTTGTGCTAAATCTTTGAATGTTTGGATATCTTTGGGAAGCTTTAAATAATAAAATAATTTCAAATTATGTGTGTAAGTGTCTGTACTGAAGTCAAACTTCACAATTATTTTTGTTAAAGTAATTTTCAAGCATGATTAACGAACGTTCAGAAATGTTAGCATATTTTAACCGTTGTGCAAATTGAGAGAGTAACAGACCATTTTTCATTTAAATATATAAACTGGGTTTCTTTCTCTTTATTATTTATCGCTTGCTAGTACTGGGTTGGACCTCTTGTTGCCTTCAAAAATGCCTTAATTCTTCACAGCACAGATTCAACAAGGTGCTGGGTAGAAGTGACACCTGGTGTGGTCTTCTGCCCATCTGCTTCAGAGTTGTGCTTTCAGTGATACATTTCTGCAGAAATTGGTTGTAATAAGCGGTTATTTGAGTCAATGTTGCCCTTTTTTCAGCTTCTATAACCTCACCACAATCTCACACTTATTCTGATCTCTTATCAGCAAGAGATTTTTGACCAGAACATTGGTGCTCTCTTTTCAGACTATTCTCTGTAAACCCTATCGCTGGAAAATCCCAGTAGACCTGCAGTTTCTGAAGTACGTGGGAGAGTGTGTCCTTTGCCAACAACCACACCGTGTTCAAAGTCACTAAAATACACTTTCTTCCCCATTCTTGCATGCTGGTCATGTTTCTTGTAACACCTGCATATTTATGCTTTCTTCTTTTATTTCCTCACTCACTCTGCCATGTCTTTACCAATTCATTGTTTCAATGTTATTCGGGATTTCCAGAACCATGTCACCTACCCTAAATTCTCACCCTATTACCTTCAAAACCCAGGGATACTATATCAGCTCCTGGCCTATTAAAATATTTTAAGCAGCTTTTAGAGTTCAGGGGAAATGTCTGGGAAAGCCACTACCACACTGAAACAGCCATGTGCTGCCTCTCAGAAACGGTGTGATTACTAGAGCTTAACACTAGATGGCAGACATGTGCTTTGGAGTTGCCTTTATAGTATTCATATAGTCTAAATATAGAATAAATTTAAAGTTGGTCTGTGACTTTGAACATACGCCTTCACACATGGATTGAATTTAATAATGACAAGCCGCTTGACTGCACACCTCACCGGGTATGCAAAGATATTTACATAGATTCAATTAGTCTGCCTTGGTTTGCAGATATGAAAGCAGTTTGTGACAGTACCCAAGTTAAACTGAATGCTTATCCCTGGCCTGCACATTTGTTAACTAGAAATACCAACACAAAGATAGACGCAAGTGTAGTCAAGTGTATCTTGCTTCTCGATCTTTCTCCCATTTCTCTTCTTATAATTACCTCTCTTATTGGTTTCATCCCGCCTGAGGCATTCTAACGCAGGGGCACGTCCTCTAATCAATCCTAACTTTATTACTCTGGGAACCACTTAAATATTTGATGTGAGATGAGATGAGCCTTTGGAATTATTTACAGGTAGACAAGAGTTGCACGTACCTGTTACTAACGACTATCTTGATTGGCCTCTGGTGAAAAACTCTTAGCTGAGGTCTTGTCAAGAGGAATGAAAAGGATATTTACATAAGAACACAGGATAATAGACAGACTACCATTTATTAATTCTCATTACTTAGGATAATTACCTCATTATTGCCTGTCTAAATCTAAAGACACTTGGTCAAGTTATGTCTGATGAATCAGGGCCTCAAGGTTGAGAAGTTTTAACTAGGTTAAAAGAGTGGAAAAGGCTCTTAGATAGGATTTCATTTAAAGCAGCAGACTACCTTCTTTACTTGGTGAATTCTGTCAGCATGCTGTTTTCGTGGTTCTTAGCCAATAGCGTTCTGCACATTGCAAAACAACAAATTGGTTAAAAAAAAATAATGGGAATCTTTTTTGGCTAGAGGACACTCGTAAAAACTTTCAAACAGCAGAAGGTTTTGTAAACAACCCTCTAGCTTTTTTAAAGCTCGCTGAGCAGGCTATATATTTAAAAAAAAAAAAATTAGATTAGATGTAAAGATTCGGGATTAATTAACAACCAGCATCAAAGTAAAGACCAACAGAAGCTGTGTATTGCAAGTTAATTCACCTCAGTAAAAAGATGTCCTCAGAAAAATGCAGCACTCTATGAAACATCTGTGGTAATTCTAGCTGTTAGCTACGGTAAAAGCTTCATGGACAGCCCTGCTTAGTTAGCATACAGTATGTCTTTAGTGGTTAGTTACTCTGTTTCTTTTTGCGTTATTAGCTAGTTTAGAAAGATGGCCTCGGAAAGAGACGCATCTCCTTTTTTGTGTTCTTTTTGGCCAACTGTAACAAGCTGTAGCTGGGAACACTGGCAGTTGTCAGAGAGAGCCCTGTTCCTTTGGATTATACCTGAATGAACAAAGAAACATACCAGCAGGAGCCTGCTCATTCTTCTTGTCCTTTTTTGAGTGTGTTTAAAGTTTGCCTTAAATGCGTAGTTGGTGCTTTGCAGTCAGTGTCTAGCAGAAAAACCTGTGTGCTTACAAAAAACTGGCAGGCAAACCAGTACTACATGCAAACTGTAGTGCACATGTAAGTTAAAGCATACAGAGCCTTGTATAGCTAACAACATATGTCAGTTTTGCTTTCTGTGTTCTGTGATAGCTGGATAATTGAGAATTACTCTTAGCTAAAAGTCACTTTTTGAGTAAATTTGGTGGCACCTGTTTAGCTGACCTAAATTAGATCAAACCCTGTGACCGGTTGGGACGGACATTATGAAACTTCACCTGTTGTCACAAGCTGTGGGTAGTGGCCAATGACTAAATAAACGTTTTCTACAGCCAGTAGTGACTGAAAGAATGAGTTGGTGAGCTTCTTCTTAATAGTCTCTGGGCTTAGCCTAAGAATTAGCTTGGAGTAAAGCCGCTACTCCTCCATGTTGAAAGGTGGCCAGTTGAGGTGGTTTAGGTATGGCTAGGATGCCTCCTGGGACACCTCCTAAGTGAGGTGTTTTGAGCATGTTCTACTGGGAGGAGGCCCTGGGGCAGACCCAGGACACACTGGAGAGATTATTATATGTCTCAGCTGGCTAGGAATGCCTTGTTGTCTCCTCGGGAGAGGACAAAGAGGTAGTCCGGGTAGAGGGAGGTTTGGGCTTCTCTGCTTAGACTGCTGTCCCTGCAGGTCACAGAGAGACCAGATCCATCTTCTGCCGGACAAGTGGCAGAAGATTAAAAAAAATATCTCTGAAAAGGTGTTTTAAATGAAAATTTCTCTAATTGTATTTGTGTAATTTTTAGCACATTAGTGTTCCATATACCACAGGATAACAACAGTACAAGCTGACCATCTGCCACACTATTGTCGAGATATGTTTTCCTAGTTCTTGTTTTTGTCTTTGAACAAACACATGATGAGCTGCACACAAGAAATGTTTAATCAATAGCTCCAGTTCTACTCTGTAATGGGAGATGCTGGAAGCGTGCATATTTTTAATATAAAACGTATTAATAATGCATGATGAATTTTGCATTCTGTGCCCTCAAACCCCGATAACATGGCTGAAGACTGTTATATTGCTTGTCTTTGCAAATAAGTCATTTAAACTTTAATCCTGTTGTTTTCTGCAGAAAGAACTCCACGTAATTGCATTAGGATTTCATTGTGCCTCTAATTATGGCTTTTTTCATTTCTCTCTCGTGGCCCTAGTTATTGTTGGCCTATAGTATCCTTAAGGGATAGATACAGTCACACACCTTGCTGACTGACACCACACACATCATTCATTTGTTACGGACAAACTACAAATAACTACAGAAAACTAACAAGCAACACAAAACCAGCAAACCATCTGCATACATACACACATCAACACATAGTACACGATGCTTGGGTTTCAATCTGCCACTCAGTGGGTCAAATCACTTTGATAGAGCTTTCCTCGGGGGATTGCTCCTTGTCTTTAAATATAACAGGTTTGATTGTCAAGCAGATAAGAAAACAAAATTCTCCCCCTCTCTGACACCCTGCTGCGTTTTCAGTCAGGCAAATTCTCACTTATGGACCTCTGTGACAGGTCGATGACAACTCTCATCCGCAGAGAGTCCAGATTAGCATTACCCAATCGATTCCTCTGTTGAGTGCAAGAGAGTTTTTGGACAAATCCACCCGGCTGTATTGTGCAGCTTACTGAAGGCAGAGTTAGCAGAAAAGTTAGACAAGAGGTTTGTGAAGAGGTTTAAACCTAAAGCTAGGGGAAGTGACATCGACACAAATGGACTGGGGGAGGAAGATCAAAATGCAACATGCACACAGTTTTTGTAGAACTTGTACAATATTGGGTAGATTCACTATAACAAATACAACTCATTTCTTCCAATGATGCTGTGTAGTATTGACAGGACTGATTTTTAAACATACGTGCAGTTTGTGTACTAAAAACATTATCACTTCACTGTTAAGTGATTCAAAATTGTATCACCGCTTATTGTTGAATTATTCATAAGCTGACAATTAGAGTACTTCCTGTTATGAATAATCAAGATACTTTAAAAAGTCAGAACTGTAGAGACTCATTATGACAAGTGACTACACCTATGATTACTGACACGCAAGCAAGAACAACTGAGATCACTGCATCAAAACACTCACAAACACAGTGCCAATGCTACTAACTTGGCAGCAAAGATACTATTTGCACTATCTAGTTCTGAAAACTGAACAGCAAAATGCTTTACATTTGGCACTGGGGTTGCCAATGAAAATTAGAAATTGCAGAAATCAGTGTCTATGGACACCATCTAAAAAAGGGGGAAAGAAAACTCGCTAATAAGTACAAAAAAAGCACGATGAAACTTGCTAGAATGTGATGAATATTGGCAGCACATTGTTAAGTTAGATGAGACCAAAATAAATGCTCAGCTAAGATTCAGGGATCAGTATGTTTTGGCATGAACCTGGCAGGGGATACCGTGGTGAATGCAGAGTGTTGTCAGTGAAGCACTGAACTGAGTGTGATGATATGTGGCTGCATGAGTGGAAAAGGTATTGGGGAGATGAAAGAGATGAGATGAAATCACCCAAAATACTGGCTGACAAGATGACTCCCAGTCTCCAGGAGCCTCACAGAAAAATTCTAACAGGATAATGATCCAAGCACCTGTGCAAAAAAAAAAGGAAAAAAATCACGCAGGAGTTTCTGAAGAAGAAAGGAGGACTGAGGGAAGGGGGGACTGACCTGGTGAGGAATGTCACTGGACTTCAGAGAACTAAAGAACAACACAACTCCTTAAACGTGTACAATTTGGGGAAAACATCCCTCCAGAGATATATGCACTTCTGGTATCCTCCCTGCTGAGGAGTCTGTCCTCAAAAATAAAGAACATGCTACGTTTTGAATCCCAGAATTGATAGGGGTTCTGAACTTTGTTAGATTGAGTCTCTAGTTCCAAGTTTCAAGTTTTATTTTTTGACATACAAAATTTTTCAAAATACAGCCTCTGTATTATTTACAACATGTTTTTTTTTGTGTGTGTGCCTTCGAACTGCCTTAATTCATCGTGGAATAGATTCAACAAGGTGTTGGAAACATTTCTCTGAGATTTTGATCTATATTGACATGATAGCATCACACCTTTGTGGTGCTCTGTTGGTGACTGTGGAGACCATTTGAGTACAGTGAAGTCATTGTCATGCTCAAGAAGCTGATTTGAGAGGATTTGAGATTTGTGACATAGCACATTATCCTACTGGAGAAGATAAAGACCTGGACATGGTCAGCATCAATACTTAGATAGGCTGTGGCATTTCAGTGATGGTTAATTGGTACTAAGGCTCCCAAGAAAATATCCCCCACACCATTAGACCACTAGCATGAACAAAGCAGGAAGGATCGATGTTTTCATGTCGTTTACATCAAATATGGACCCTACCATCCAAATTTTTCAGCAAAAATTGAGATTCACCAGACTTGGGATTTTTTTTTTTTCAATAATCTATCCAACTTTGCTGAGTCTGTGAGTCGGTTTCCTGTTCTTAGCTGAAAAGAATGACACCTAGTGTGGTCTTCTGCTGCTGTAGCCCATTTGCTTCAAGGTTAGACATGTTGTAAATTCAAAGATGCTCTTCTGCTTGCCTTGGTTTTAATGAGTGGTCATTTGAGTTACTGTTGCCTTCCTATCAGCTCAAAGCAGTATAGAAATTCTCCTCTGAACTCTGCAATCATCAAAGCATTGTTGCCTGGAGAAGGGTCCCTTGTTGGGACCATTCTCTGTAAACCCTAGAGATTGCTATGTGGGAAATGGCAGTAACTTAGAAGATTCTGAAATACTGGCAATAACCATCCAATGTTCAACGTCACTCGAAACACCTTTCTTGCTCATTCTAATGCTTGGTTTGAACTTCGTCTATATACCTAAATGCATTGAGTTGCTCTGATTGGCTGATTAGATATTTGCATTAATGCAAAGCTGAATAACTCACCAGCCATATAATAAGTTGGCCGATGACTGTATAATGAAATGAAATGCTTACGCTATGCGTTAGCTATTAGCTAAGAAAATTCCTGCTAGTAAATGTCACTGATCTATTAAAGTAACTGCTAACACAGCTCAAAGCTTGAGACATCTGGGAAAGTTTTAAGCTTTTCTTGCTATTTTTTCTAAGACTGCTTGTGAATGTTTTTATTTTTGTGACCTGGAATTTTTATTAATGAAATCTTGATGGAAGTGAGACTTCCTTAATGACTGACAAACTACTGAGTATTGCTAAATAGATAATTTAAGAATCTGTGAAAGAAATGATTCTCCTTATTGAACTGTCAGTATAAAAGCTGCTATTTTGTGTTGCCAGTGGATTACTGTAACGCCACGACAAACACCAAAATGAATTTCTAGCAAGAAGCAGCACTCCTCTGCATGGATCGCTATATCGTTTTTAACCAAACGTTGTCTCCCATTGACTAGTCGTAGCAATTTTCTGCTCCCAGCTTCAGTACCCGCACTGGAAACATGTCAGTGTCATTTCACATTAGTTCCTTCACTTATAACACAACAGCAACTACATGACAAAAGGTTTTAATTTCACAGCATTTTCTATTAAATCTTTCCTTTTACTACACTGCATGGAGTCACTCAGATGCCAAAATTTTAATCAAAAGATGACAAACTTGATAATAATGGGGAAAATTAAACTGAACTTGACTTGTTGTGATAACAGTGAAAACAGCAAATTGAAATTTCATCCAGTCTCAGATGGCACACCTGTTGCTGCCCTGTCACACTATAAAGCTCTACCAGGTTATGACAGGCAGATGTTAAACTGAACACCAAGCACCAAAGAGCCTACCGCTTCCCAGGCAGCTTATTTTTACCCGGGGATGTCAGAGTGCTGAATGGTCGGCTCAAACGCCGGCTCCTTCACTTCTATTTCTGTACTGACATCACAAGCGAACGCGGCACAGATGTAGCTCTCTCCTGCTGCTCTGAGCGACAGAATAAGGCTAGTACTGGAACAGGCAACAACAACCACGACCAAACACCGAGGCTGAGCTTGAGGCTTGTGTCTGCGCATGTAAATGTGTGTGTGTGTGTGTGTGTGGTAGTGGATTGGTGGGAGGGGAGGCCATCTGTCCTGGCCTATTATGTCCATAAGACACACTCAACCTCATACTGTGAAACATAAATTGTGTATAAAAAAGGAACAAGAACAGACCAATTCTGTATTTGGTTTCATTTGGGATTTTATTATTAATGGCTATTTTGAGAGAATATTGCATCTTGACATTACCAGCAGGGGAAAGTGGGAACATGGAGAAGGGATGGAGGGAAGGGCAGAGGAGTGGCGCACAGAGATGACACGGCAGATGGTTGATTGGAGATTATCACTGTGGGAGGAAACACCAGGAAGTCAATTAGAGGAGGGGACAGCTACACTCAGACAGTTGGAGGACCAATCAAAATTAGTCATATTTGATCATGATATTTAGAGTTCAGCACTCAGAGTCCCAACCTTGAGAGCTGACAGAGATTATAGGCCAAAATGACCAGTACACCCCTTTGTGAATACAAAATATGACAAACTGAATCATGGAGCACTGTAAATGTGTTTCTCTGTGTGAAGGTATTTGTGTGCGCTGAGCTCCAAGCTGACTTAAACAGTTTTAGTTGCTTATTATTACTGGGACCTCTGACGAGTTATTTTAATCAGTGCTCTTGTACAGAAAAACAAGAAAAGAACGAAGGACAAAGAGGCAGAATGGAAGATGACACGAAACGCAAACAGGAAAATATAGCAGCAACAATCAGACAAAAAGGAAACTAGAGAGTCGACTTTGACAAAACATCACAATAGTCCTCTGACTTTCTTGTCAACCATCCTTTTTTCCATCTCATTTTTTTCTCCTTCCTGAGCCAGTGAAAGCCTCACTCACCATTTCCCTCAGCCTGCAGGTATACATTATGGCGTGTGTTGCTGTCATTCTGCTGAATAATGATGACAGTGTTAGTAAGCACGGCTATCACTTTCTTTCATAATGACTACAGCTACCCTGACAGGCAATACCTTGGACAACTCTTTTTCACTCCTCACAAACACTTCCCACTGCAAACATATGCTCATACGGTGGCAGAAACAGCAAACAGCAGATAGCAAGAAGTGTTGAAACACGTCGGTTTTAGAAGTATTAAGGCTTCCCTGGTACGTGTGACTCAGCAGGAGTTTAGCGGTTAAGCTCGAGGCTCTTATCCCCACAAAACAAACTTTCAGTGTTTTATTTAAACTGAAGGATCTTTCACGTACAATGGCTCTGAATACAAATGCTACTCAAACTCCTGATTGAACTGCCTAGAGCCCAAACAGGAAAAAAGAAAGTAATTGAGTTGTAAAAGCTCAGTTCTGAGGCAGGCCAATTAGTTTCAACACTGAGGAAATAGGACTTGTCAGGGAGTTTGTGAAGGGCAGACTAAGGGAGAAAAAGAAGCAAGGAGAGGGAAGGGTTTATGCTAATGTGTGTCTCAGTACTGCTCCTGTCCCGGAAAATATTGGGGCCGAGAGGCGGCAAAACCTGAGAGTGCAATCTACATGTGACCCCTAGAGAAGCACTTTGTGTGAAACTGGGAGGAGTGGCTGCTCTGCAGCAAGGGTTATGCAAATGTATTTAACTTTCCTAAGGAGCGAGGTTCAGATTTAGCTGCGATGCATGGACGATTGGCAAAAAGTGAATATTAACTGAGAAAAAAAAATTAAACATAAGAGAGAAAAGTATATTATTGCCATACCTGTTGGGCTATGTGGCAACCTTTGCTTCTGCTGATTAGACCACATTTATATTGTTAAACCTCAACTGAGAGAATCGCATTGCTTTCAACCTCAAGCTCAGCATATCAGTTGGTTAACAAGGTGGTGCATTTGTAATTCACTGTGATGCTCAAATAACTTCAAACCTCAATATATTTAAAACACAGTCACAGCCAAAAGTTTTAAAGGTCTTGAAATTCATTCCGATGAGAGTACGAAGGTCTGTACCGTCCACTGATTGCACTCAAGAAGTGCAAATGTTGGCATAACAGTGGCAGCAGTAAAAGTTTCAGAATTGTCAAAGTCAACGGAAATTATCGTGTGGGGACTATGCAAGTCTTTAAACTCGGGAGAACACAAAAAGCATTAGAAGTCATCCTCTGGGCTTAAGAAAGATTTCAATTTTTGTGCCAATGTGTCCAATTATTGATGATGCATTTCACTAAAAATGTAAAATTAGAAATAAATCTACCTCAAACTGACATTGCCATCCCCTGAGTTTTAGCAAGTGTGGGTAACAGTGCTGTTAGTGAAAAATGTCAACGGAAAATGGCACCTTTGTGACAAACAAACAGAAGAGTTTCGAGGAAGAACCGATCCGTGTTCAGGCTAATCAAAAGGCATTATCAATACATTTTTCCCCAAAGCTGCTGCCAGTTGAGGTCTGACTGATTAAAGTCAGGCAGAGGGCTGCTCTCTAGCAACCCTCCCAAGCCTAATTAAGATACTTGGCTGATTAGAGACTTGGCTGATTAGTCCCAGGGTGACAGCTTTCACGTTGATATCGCGTTGAACAACATCAGATACAAGCTTAATGGAGCATAATAGAGCACACTTTTAGCCTTTTATCCTTCTTGAAAACGTCAACAAGTATAAGTGCCTGCTGATCATCTAAAAGCAACACACCCACCGTTTGTGATTTTTTTCTTTTCTTCTTGCCCCATTCCCCATATCTCCCCAGAATGAAAAACAAAGCTGCCAGGCTTCCCTGCTCTTCCTCCTCCTCCTCCTCTCTTATTTCCTCTCGTCTCGCCTGATCTGTCACCGAGTGTCTCCCAGCCATCACTCTGTCTGACAGACGGACTATCTCTGAGTCGTCAGTCACTCCACTGCCTCTACGCAGCCGTCATCTGTAGCCGGCAGGGACACCCCCTGCAACACACCCGTCACACTGCGAATGAAGAGAGGCCCCTTGTCTCCTGAAATAGGGGAAGCATGAGGAGAATATATTGTACAGATTAAGGAGTCTCCCTTCACATGTGGATGTTGGCATTGCTGTGAGTGGTTGTAATGTGAGTTTTGATAGTCAGGGTGAGGTTTGACCTTCAAGTTGCACCATGTCTCTTTGCTTTAATCTGATTTAGCACACTCTGCCCCTTGAAGTAGATTTTTTCCCCCTCTTGAAACAATGAAGTGTTTGCGTTTGTCTTATCTAAAAGACAAAAATCTAAAATATCTTGTAGATAGTCTGAAATATAGACAAATAAAAGCAAATGAAACACAGGGAAGACAAATGTTCTATCTATCATAGACACGGAACAAGTGTTGCATTAATTCTCCCTTTAGGAATGACTTTTACTAACAACACAGAAACGTAACTTTGTTGCAAAAGTGACAAAAAATGTTTGCCTTCAGGAAGTAGAGGAGTAGCTCTCATTGCATTTGCCAAGCCCATAAACATTTTTCAAGAGGTGATTTGCAACAAGCCAACCACAGATGTAATATTTAAAAGTCAAGTAGCTTCTTCAAATATTTTGGCAGATTAGATTGCAATTCATTACCAACAGTCGAGTGTAAATGGAACCGTGAGATCAATTGCAGTCCCATGGTTTGTTACCTAGACACATTTCGAGTCGGTGTAAAAGGCATTGTGTTTTTAAAGCATGATTTCTATTAGTCACAAGTGGAATGGAGTGGTATGTGTTGACCTAACAAAATCCGGCTTGCAGTCTTTGGTTTTTTGCGCTTCTTCTACCGACAGCACACAGCAAGGCGAATGCATGTAAATTTTATAGCACGTTTCAAGGAAAAGACAATTCAAAGTGCTAAAGATAAGACAATATGAGACAGACTGCTAAATTTAGAATATTACAGTAACCTAAAAATAGCCTAAAACTGATTATGTAGCATAGCGATTACAGTACTGCTGTTGTACAGTATGAAATAATAAATAGACAACATTCAAGGCAAACACAGACATGATGAAAGGCGTTTGTTTTTTAGGTGTTTCAGGATAAATGTGTCTATGACTGTCAAGCTTTCTAAAGCGATAACATAACATTATGACCATTGAATTAGTGACTGACACTGATTATCTCTTCATCAGGGCTTCTGTTAGCAGGTGGGATATATTAGGCAGTAAGTGAACATTTTGTCCAGTTTGACAAGGGCCAAATTGTGATGGCTAGTCGAAGGTCGCAGCACCTCCAAAACTGCAGCTCTTGTGGGGTGTTTCCAGTCTGCAGTGGTTAGTATTTATCAAAAGTGGTCCAAGGAAGGAATAATGGTGAATCAGCGACAGCGACACCTTTTCCACTGCTCGTTAACACAAATATCTAATCAGCCAGTTACATGACAGCAACTCCAAATGGCTCAGTTGACTGCTGAAGTCCAAAAAGAGCATCGCGAATAAGAAGAAAGGTGATTTCGAACATTGCAATGTTGTCGGTATCAAGCTGGGATGGTCTGAGTATCTTTGTATTTGAGAAAGTGGTCATTTACTGGCATTTTCCCCCACACAATCATCTCTGTGGTTTATAGAGAATGGTCTGAAAAAGAGAAAATATCCAGTGAGTGGCAGTTATCTGGACAAAAATGCCTCGGAGATCTTACAGCAGGATAACAGGCCATGTCACAAATCTCAAATCAAATCACACTGGTTTCTTGGACATGACAGCAACTTCACTGTACTCAAATGGCCACCACAGTCACCAGATCTTTTTTTTTTCTTTTTTTTCTGCCCGTCCCGTTTGGTTCTTTAGCCATCAGGATTATTGTCTGAAGGCCAAGAAAGATGCCCAACGGATTTACTTTACCAAGTGGATCATCA